>JABUQX010042785.1:0-2500 GCA_015478945.1 Trachelipus rathkii
GGGACCAAAGATTTATCAGACCACGTGTTGGTACTTAAACAAGTATTTGAGAGATTAAATTATTTTAAAATTTGTTTAAATAAAAAAAAATGCGAATTTGGGGTAAAAAGATTAAGTTATTTGGGTTTTGACTTGACGGAAGAAGGGCTTGCGCCATTATCTGAAAAAGTTAAGGAAATAATTAATATGTTCCTCGGCCGGTAACCATAAAAGAAGTACGTTCGTTTGTTGGCCGAATTTCCTTTTACCGCCAAAATATACCGTGTTTTACAAATCTAACATTGCCTTTGTATAATTATTTAAAGGGAAAAAATAGCTCTAATAAAAAAATCACGTGGTCTCCCGAGGCTGAGAAGTCTTTTGTAGATATAAAACAAGCGATTCGTCACGCCTCTCGGCTCAGGTTTCCAGCAGTCGATGCGCCTCTCAAAGTGTACATTTATGCAAATAATAAAGCTTTTAATACGGTAATTATGTCTGACGATGAGAATGGGACTCCTTTTGCTTTTTATAGTGGGTCTTTTAATACAACAGAAAAAAGATATTTGCCAGTAAATAAGCTTTTATTGGGGTTAACGAAATTATTCAAGAAATATGGGGCAATTTTAGCGGGAAAACATGTGCGTATCTGTACTTGTTCACGGGCGTTTGTATATAAAATAAATCATGCTAATGACGTACAAAATTATAATGCTAGGGAAATTGAGGGAACTTGCCATATTGAGTACTTTCAATATCACGATGGAGTTAATTACCGAAAATCAAAATGCGTTATTAAAATATTTACTTGCGAATAATATTGCCCGAGATGAGGATGAGGTAGGAGAAGATGCAGGTTCAAATAGTGTAGTCTGTGACTCCGCCCACCGATTCACGACAGCCAATGAGCAATCGGCTGAGAATACTATAGCGACTGACGTAGGTGCTATTAACTTGGTAATGAATGGAAACGCGCCGATCGATCTCTCGGTTAGAAATGAAGGCTGCAGCCGCACTGAAGCGGCCAAATTGGAAATTTCCAAAATAAATTTAGTAACCACGTTTGATAAAAATGCAAAAATATTATTCTCGCATTTCAAGCGAGATTTGGACTTTGAAGAAATTAGACAGCACCAACAGTCAGATAAATACCTTAATGATCTGATGGCGAAGAGAGAGAAAACAACTTTGAAGTTAATAAGGCAGAAATTCTTTTATAACAAAAAGGAGATAGAATTAGTGGTCGATGTCTCTTTAAACTATTCGCGCGTTTTTGTGCCGGAAAAGAGTGTGCAGAAGGTAATTAGCGAATACCACAATAAAGGACACTTGGGTGTGAATAAAACCCTCCTGAGCATAAAAAATGAATTTGTGTTTCAGCACATGCATAAAAAAATAAAACAGTTTGTCCGCACGTGCTCAGCATGTCAAAAAAATAAAACAGTACCAGGTATAAGTCCTGATTACGGTGTTTTTAAAGAAGTAACAAAGAAGTTTCAAGCCGTTCATGTGGATATACTTAAGTTACCTAATGCAAGAGGATACAAATACCTACTTACCTTAATTGACCGCTACAGTAAGTACTTGTTCGCTGTGCCTCTTAAAGAAATAAATTCGGGAGAAATATTGAATGCATTCATTCACGAACTCTTCCCGTTCTGTGGAATTCCTCAGGTAATTATTTCGGATTTAGGTGCGAATTTCACTAGTCGCTTGTTTGAGGAAGTGTGTAGGGCCGTGGGAATGGAGCACCGGACTACGTGTAGCTCAAATCCTAGATGTAATGGCCTCCTGGAGGTAAGTCATAGGAATTTGCTGGCTTGTCTGAGATGTATGTTGCAGGAACATGATTTAAGCCCCTCCGACTGGCCGAGCATCTTACCTATGGTGTTGTTCACTCTGAGACTCGCGCCGATAACAAAGAACGGTCTTAGTCCCGCAAACTTGATGTTTGGCCAAAATATAGCAATACCTAGTGGATTAGTTGATCCTGCTTCGGAAACGGCCCCAATAGAGTATAATGCATATGTTAAAAAGCTAGCCGCCCTTTTGGCGCAGCCGCTGGCTCCGCACACCAATTATAAAAATCGACACGTCTTTGTGCCTAAAGGGTTACATGAGGCAAAATTTGTCGTGGTGCGGCAGACACAGTTTAATGTCGGCAAACTAGCTCCCCGCTATGTCGGCCCTTTTAAAGTTATAAAAGTTAATAAACAGAACGTACTTATCGAAAAAAATGGGAAACCTCATTTAGAAAATTTAAGGAACGTTCGCATATATTATAACTTAGTAGATTTAGAAAGAGAAAATAACACTTAAAAAAAAAAAAAAAAAAAAAAAAAAAAAAAAAAAAAAAAAAAAAAAAAAAATACTAATCCGTTTTCTTTCAGATGGTAAAAACGCCTAAAGTAAAGGTGTTACATAAAAATGAAGAGTTGCCTCCAGTAGGAGAGCTATTATTTTAGGTGAAAATTATTGTTTTACCCTCTAACTTTAGTAGCCACTGTCTCCTCTATCCTAA
>JABUQX010042785.1:15000-17500 GCA_015478945.1 Trachelipus rathkii
TTATTTGATACACTTCAAAAGATACTAAGTTACTCTTTCATGTTTCTTATTAGATACATAGGAACTAATACATAATTATTACCTATTCATTTTTCTTATTATACACAAATGAACCAAAATGTAGTAATTACCCTTTCATATTTCATATTAGGTACAAAGGAACGTAAAACTTAATAAGTTACCCTTCATATTTTTTATTGTAGCCTATTCATACGAAGCTAGAATTACCTGCAAAATGTATCTTTAGTAAACACTTCCTTGTATGATAACAGGAAAATGGGAAAAATTAAACATTTGAAAATCAGAGCTTGTGTTTCCTTATACATTTTACTCATTTGTTGAAAATGGTTTTTGTGTTGTTACAAAATTCCCTTTATGGGAAGTACAAGAAACTCTATTTCATAGCCTCGCAGAGGTGTTATTAATATTGTGGAAATTTTGGATATTAAAAAATAAGCAATTTCAGAATACAAACTTAAACTCTCTCTCTCTCTCTCTCTCTCTCTCTCTCTCTCTCTCTCTCTCTCTCTCTCTCTCTCTCTCTCTCTCTCTCTCTCTCTCTCTCTCTCTCTCTCTCTCTCTCTCTCTCTATATATATATATATATATACTACAGAGTAAGATGGGGAGGGAATATATTTATATATATATATATATACTCTATATGTATATACTTCTTTCATATAATATATATATATATATATATATATATATATATATATATATATATATATATATATATATATATATATATATATATATATATATATATATATATATATATATATCTTCTATTTATAAATATTATGAAACGAGCTTAAATAACTTTTGAATGATTAAGTTGCACGAACATTGAGGAAAGGAAACAGAATGTGCATTTTTTTCTTGGCACATTTTTTCATAGTCTGAAAGGGAATAAATTAGTGATAGAGACTAAGAAACATAGTAATTTCACTTTCATGTTATTTATTATATATATATATATATATATATATATAAATATAGAGTTATATATAAATATCTTTATATATATATATATATATATATATATATCTTTTTTACTATATACTCACTCTCTTCTTCTAAATTAGAGTTATTAAAATATCTTTCATGTTTTTTAGGTACATGGTATTAAACTTACCTTTTTATATTTCTTATTAGATACATAAGAATTAGATACATAATACCTTACTTTTCACGTTTCTTACATAAGTACTACATAGGTGCTTAATATATATTCTTATAAACTTCTTAACAAATTTGCACATTGAGTGGACAGTCACGAACCCAACCCGGTGTCTATAATTTGAAAGGTGGTCTTGACCTTTTTTCTTACTTGGATCTTGCTTTTGAAGAAGGCCTTTTAGTTATACTAAGACCAGGCCCTTTTATAGATGCTGGAAGAGATATGGTTAAATTATATATATATATATATATATATATATATATATATATAATATAATAATATATATATAATATATATATATAAATATATCTTTTATATTATAACAAATATATATATATGTATATATATATTTTTAAATAATAACAATAATATGTAATATGTTTGTATATATATAAAAACATAATATATGTGTATGTATAATATATATATATAATATGTATATAATAATATATATAATATAATATATACCCGGCAACTTATTATTAATAGTATATACATATCAGGTTAATATATATATATATATATATATATATATATATATATATATATATATATAATATGTAATATATATATATATACTATATATATATATATGTATATATATAATATATATTATATATGTTTATATATATAATGACAATAATAACAACAACAATAATATGTATATAGATAAAGAGATATATATAAATTATATATATATATATATATATATATATATATATATATATATATATATATATGTATATATATATATATATATATACATATATATATATATATATATATATATATATATATATATATATATATACTGATATGTGTGTGTGTGTTTTTGTTTTCTTTTGGCTGTTTACAGATAGAAGCACCACCGCTCACGGAGCAGCCTAATCCCCATGAAAGGGGTGTACTCTCATTTAACGTCCAGCAGGGCGATCCTAAGACCAGGAGAGAGGTAAACCACATTCAGCCCACCCGACCAGTTGCTAACCTGGGACCCTCGCTTTGTTTGGCTAGGAAATATACCACTGTGCTATCGAACTTATTTATACTATATATATATATATATATATATATATATACTATATATATATATATGTATGTATGTAGTAATAATATAACAATATATATATCTTTAATAATATATATGATAATAATATATATACATATAACATATAAATATATATATATGCTTTTTATATACATAATATATATGTGTATATATATATATATATGTATATGTAATATTGTATACATATATATATATATATATATATATATATATATATATATATAATATAATAAGAATAATACTAAG
>JABUQX010042785.1:27500-30000 GCA_015478945.1 Trachelipus rathkii
AAAGAGAAATAATAAAAAGACATGGATTACCAAAGCAGGGAGTATCAAAGACAAGTAATACCATAGACAAGTAATACCAAAGACAAGTAATACTAAAGCCAGATAATGCCAATGAGAGGTAATAAAAAAGACAGGTATTACTAAAAAACAGGGAGTGCCAAAGACAAGCAATACCAAAAAACAGGTAATGCCAAAAAATGAGGGAATTAGCTATGTGAAACTATATGCTGTAAGTTTAATATAAAATTATGAATGAAGTGCTGAATAATCGCCAGTAGAACAACAGATGGGCATGGCACAGGGCCCGGGTTCGATAGCTCCTTCGGACCCTAGGTGAGAAATTCCCTAGAGTAGTTTCCCCTTCCTAGATAGGGCACTGCCCGTCAGGTGTTAACTATAAGAAAAATTTTTCTCACCAATTCTTTATCTTCTCAACTAAATAACACATCTTAAACTTTCATACTACTAAAATATACATAATCTTTTATTATTATTATTATTATTATTATTATTATTATTATTATTATTATTATTATTATTATTATTATTATTATTATTATTATTATTATTATTATTATTATTATTATTATTATTATTATTATTATTATTATTATTATTATTTTACTATTATATTTTATTATTTATTATTATTTATTATATATTATTATTATTATTATTATTATATTATTATTATTATCAACATTATTATTTATTATCGACACTCATTTGAATGTCTTTGACATTATATATTTTTATTATTATTATAATTATTATTATTATTTTATTATTTATTATTATTATTATTATTATTATATTATTATTATTATTATTATTTATTATTATTATTATTATTATTATTATTAATATTGTTATTTATAATATTTTTATCTCATTATTGCCACAAAGTTTGCTTTCTGTATGCTGGCTGTTATATTATTATTATTATTATTATATTATTATTATAATTATTATTATTATTATTATTATTATATTCCATAAAAGGTGGAAAATGACTACGGCAGTTACCCCGCTTGCGACTTTTATTACAAGAACCACTTGAGAGACCTTGGGAGACAGTTATTGGGGAATGAAGTCATTCTCTTCACAACAGACGCCCCGAATACTTATAACCTCAAATGTGGCCAAATTGATGATGTTTATTCTACAATCAATTTTGGGCCAAGTAAGTTGTCTCTTTCTTTCTTCAGCAATATAATAATATTGATTTTCTTCCAATTTTTTAAATTTTATTATTATTATTATTATTATTATTATTATTATTATTATTATTATTATTATTATTATTATTATTATTATTATTATTATTATTATTATTATTATTATTATTATTATTATTATTATTTTTTTTATTAGTATTATTCATTTTATATCTTTTCTATTATATTTTATTATTATATATTATTATTTATTTATTATTATTATTATTATTATTTATTATTATTGATTATTATTAATTATTATTATTATTTTATTATTATTATATTATTATTATATTATTATTATTATATTTTATTAAAAGCCATCGACGTTGCTTCCCCATTCAAAACACAACGGACCTTCGAACCAAATGGACCTTTGGTCAATTCCGAGTTTTACTCTGGTTGGCTGGACCATTGGGGCGAGCCCCACTCTACAAAGAATGCGAAGGTAAATTTTAAACTAGTTTTATTATAAATTTTTATATTCATATATTAAAAATTCCTATTTTTATTATTATTACTACTTATTATTAATTATTATTATTATTATTATTATTATTATTATTATTATTATTATTTATTATTATTATTTATTATTTTTATAATATAATTATTGTTATTATTATGATTTTATTATTTATTATTTTATTATGATTATTATTATTATTATTATTATTATTATTATTATTATTATTATTATTATTATTATTATTATTATTATTATTATTATTATTATTATTATTATTATTATATTATATTATTATTATTACCAATCATTATTTCTCAACAGTGATTCATTTATACCTTCTTATTATTATTTTTATTTATAAGATTTGAAAATTCTATATTCAGCTTTTGTTTATATAAGTATTTTACTTTTTAACTTCAATTTCCTAAATATTTCTCTCTGATTTTCATTTAATTTTCGTAATACTACTCTAGAAAATAATTTGCAAAGAAAGTATGAGGCATATTAGTTTCTGACCGGTTTCGTCCGTAAACCTCGGACATCTTCGAGTTTCGATTCTACACAATTTAATGAATTATTTAAACAAAGATTTAAAAATTAAATTACCAAATTATGACTTTAGATTTTAGCATTTCATATTATATTTAATTTAAGTGACAATACGTTGAACTTTATGCTAATGTCTGGTTTTGGATGTTTTATGTAATAAACCTCAGCTATTTTCAGTTTTTGCGTTTCGCATGAGGAGTGTAAAATTTTCAATGACTTTGAAATAACAGGTACAGTTGTTTTGTTATGTTCAGTATATTTC
>JABUQX010042785.1:35000-40283 GCA_015478945.1 Trachelipus rathkii
TTACTTCAATTTACTTCTTTTTACTTCTCAGCCTGATCCGGCAAGGCTTACTATAACAGACATCCACGATCGTGGATACGTTTATGTAGAGAACGAATTTGTAGGAATTGTTTCAAGAGAGGAAGAGCTTTATGAACTCCCTTTGTTTGGAAAACCTCACCAAAAGCTTATAATTATAGCTGAAAGTCAAGGAAGAGTCTGTTTTGGAAAGAAAATAAATGATTTAAAGGTAAGTCTTTAATAATTTTGAACAATTCATTGAGTTACCAAAATTCCCTTTCTAATTACACAAGTTAATGTCATTTACATCGATTCTTACTGGTGTCTCCGATGTTAACTCAACCTTTCATTCAATTAAGATGACCACGTGATCGAAGGATTTGCAATTAAGCTGTTGTCCGACTTGTTTTAATTAAAGCGTAGTACGACAGCATTCTGACTAGTTTTTAAGGACATTCGGTTGCCACAACAATGCAGTCATATATATATATATATATATATATATATATATATATATATATTGATATATATGTTATATTTATATTATAGATATACATATATATATATATATATATATATATATATATTATATATATATATATACTATATATATATATAATGTCTCTCTCACAATATAGCAGATAGATAAATATAATTTAGATTTCTGCAGTCGTTGCTTGTAATTTCATTCTTTTCAGTCAAGTAGTCATTCCACATTACATACATCATAAAATGACAATAACTCTAAGTCTGGCAATAAGCTAGCAACTTTTGTGCTTAAAATGCGAGTCAGAAGTACCAGAGAATAAATTATTCTCTAAACTGCTATATATATATAAGGTTAGTTATAGCAGTATAGTGAATATATATATATAGCAGTTATATATATAGCTATGGTATTAAAGTAGCAGGTATATATATATATATATATTAGTACTTAAGATATATATATGTATATATATAGTATATATATATATATGGCATATATATAAAGTAAAACAAAACATAAAATAAATTGAAATTAAAGCTAAAATAAAGAAGACAACCAAAAAGTTTTGCTGCTTCTCAAATTTAAAAAAATAAAGAATTACATGTTTTTTGTAATTTCTGATAAACAGAATACATATGGGCGGGCGAAGTTTCGCATAAAACTGTCGCTAATGTATGGAAGGTGCAAAAGTTATAGTTAATTTTAATATTAATTTTAATATAGTTAATGATAGTAATATTAATTATCATTATTATTTTTTATTTTATTTTTGTATTATTATTATTATTATTATTATTATTATTATTATTATTATTATTATTATTATTATTATTATTATTATTATTATTATTATTATTATTATTATTATTATTATTATTATTAAATTATACGTTTGCAACTTACAAGAGAATTTATTTAATTTCCAACATAAACTTACTAATACATTCATTAGTTATACATTTGTAACTTACCAGGGAATTTACTTCCATAACTAGTAATGGTAAGTGAGAAAATTCCCTTGTAACTTACAAAGGGATTTGATAACTTACCCTTACTAGTTATGGAGTTATAACAATGATTGTCAACATAAAATAGCTGATGATTAAATTAAAAAAAATAATAATTTACGAGGGAATTTACTAACTTACCTTTACCAGTTAGGGAATAAAAAACATATAATTTTCAAACATAAAATTTCTGGTGCATTCATTAATTGCATGTTTGTTACTTACGATTGAATTTACTTTCATAAATGGCAATGGTAATTAAGTAAATTCCTTGTAACTTGCATGAGAATTTATTAACTTACCTTTAGTGGTTATAGAATTATAGGAAATCATTTCCATTATATTATTATAGCATATCATTTCCAACAAAAAAATGGCTGATATATAAATTCCACACTTGTAAGTTAAAAAAAGGATTTACTAATTTCCTCCTTATTAACCCTTATCTACCCTTATCTACCAGGGAATAATTACCAACGTCACCATTGGAGGTTCCAAACTTTCAGACTGGGAAATGACACCTATTCCCGTTCTCAACTCAACAAAATTGAGAGATTCCATCAAACAACTTCACCAAAAGACACATCGCCAGCTTCTTGAAACAGATAATGGAGAAATGACATTCTACGAAGGAACTTTCAAGATCACATCAAACTCTACAGAACCGAAAGACACGTTCTTGAGACTTGATGGTTGGACAAAGGTAAGAATTTTCCAATTTAGAGAGAGAGAGAGAGAGAGAGAGAGAGAGAGAGAGAGAGAGAGAGAGAGAGAGAGAGAGAGAGAGAGAGAGAGAGAGAGAGAGAGAGAGAGAGAGATAGATAGATAGATAGATAGATAGATAGATAGATAGATAGATAGATAGATAGATAGATAGATAGATAGATAGATAGATAGATAGATAGATAGATAGATAGATAGATAGATAAATAGATAGAGAGAGAGAGAGAGAGAGAGAGAGAGAGAGAGAGAGAGAGAGAGAGAGAGAGTTTAAATATATTTTCAATTCTGAATTTCTTAAATATTTTTTAGTTTAATATCTATTCTTCTAAATAACTTTTTCAATATAAATTTCGTTTATTTTTAAATTTAATTAATTTTATGTATTTAATATTTCTTCTTCGAGATTTAATTTCATTCATTCGTAAATTTAATTTATTTTATTTATTTATTATTTCATATTACTTTATCATCTTAATTTAATTTTAATTTTTGTTCATTTCTCCATAAATTAATTTTAATTTATTAATTTAATTAAATATTTTAATTTAATTTATTAATTTAATTAAATATTTTAATTTAATTTATTAATTTTATTAAAACTTTAGATTTGGTTTATTAATTTAATAATCTCATAACGCAATTTATCAATTTAATAGTTTATAAATTTATTAATTTAATTCATATTTTATATTTAATTTATTATTTTCATAACTTAATTTATTAATTTAGAAATTTAATGCAAAATTTATGTTAATAAATTAATTTAATAATTTGATAGCTTAATTTACTAATTCAATAATTTATTAATTAACTAATTTAATTCAAAATTTAGATTTAATTTATTTATTTTATAATCTCAGAACAATTTATAAATTTAATAATTTATAAATTTATTAATTCAATTTATAATTTATATTTAATTTATTAATTTAATAATTTCATACTTAATTTATAAATTTAATGTTAAATTAATGTTAATTGATTAATTTTTATAATTTTATGGCTTAATTTATTAATTTAATAATTTACTAATTTATTAATTTAATTCAAAATTTACATTTAATTTATTAATTTAAAACATCATAACTTAATTTACTAATTAAATAATTTATTAGTTTATTTATTAAATTCATAATTTATTTTTGATATTGTAAATAAATAATTTCATAATTTATTAATATAATAATTTGTTAATTATTTAATTTAATTCAAAATTATATTTAATTTATTAATTTGAATATTATATAACAATTTATAAAATTATCCTTTAATTTTTATTTAAATTATTAGCTACATTTAAATTACAAAATTTTGTAATTATTAATTAAGCATTTAAGCAAAGTAAATTAAAATAATTAAAAAATAAATTAATTTATTAAAATATAAAAATAATATATAAATAGATAAATAATAAAGAAAAAATAAGTAAGTATATATTTAAATAAAATAATTAATAAATAAAAAGTAAATGAATAATATAATAAATAAATAAATAAATAAATAAATAATTAATTAATTAAAATAATAAATAGATAAATAAATATAAAAATATTTAGGCAAATATGTAAATAAAATAAAATAATAAATAAATAAATAATATAAATAATAATATAATAAATAGTAAATAAATAAAATAATAAACAATAGATAATAAATAAATAAATAGTTTAAAAAATACGTAGATAAATAAATAAATAAAAGTATATAAATTAATTTTAAATAAATAAATCAATAAATAAATAAATGAAAAATAAGTAGATAAATACGTAAATGAACAAAGTAATAAATAAATGAATAAATGAATAAAAAAATATTAAGTAAATAAATAAACAAATAACTAAATAAATACGAATAAAAAAATAAATAAATAGATAAATAACTAAATAAATGATAAAAAAAATAATTAAATAAATAAAAAATAATTAAATAAATAAAAAATAAATAAATAAATAAAAAATAAATAAACAAATAAATGAATAAATACGAATAAATAAATATGAATAAATAAATAATTAATTAAATAAATAAATAAATAAAAAAAATAAATAAATAAGTGAACAAATAAAAATATATTAATAGAAATCATACTACTAATAATAAGTTCATTGAATCGCATGAATATTCTCTTTATTTTAAATTTACAATAAAAAGGCGCAAAACAAGAAAATTTTTTAGGTGGGGGCAGGGGAGAGGAATATTTTAAAGCTTATAAGCCTTTAATTACTACTGAATATTTGTCTCATGAAATATATTCATGATAATTATGGGTTTTATTTTTGACTTATAAGGTGGAGCATATAGCAGCAAAGGTTGTTGCTATATGATATATATATATATATATATATTTATATGTTATATATATATTTATATATATATATATATATATATATAGACACATATATATATATATATATATATATATATATATATATATATTTATCTAATCTTAAGGGTTAAATGTAATAAGAGAGAGAGAGAGAGAGAGAGAGAGAGAGAGAGAGAGAGAGAGAGAGAGAGAGAGAGAGAGAGAGAGAGAGAGAGAGAGAGGAGAGAGAGAGAGAGAGTGCCTCGCGAGCTCAACAAAACGCCTCAAAACGAGCCTCATTATCCGATCGTCGCTTTCGCCTCATTCATCCATTTGAGCGAGAGAAATTTCTTTTTCAGGATCAAAACAACCTAAGCTCAAAAAGCTCATGGCCTTCAGGCCAAATTTACAATTTCAATATGATAAAACGTAAATAAAATGTTATTTCTACTTTCACTTAGTTATATATCAGTTCATTGTTAAGGAAAATTAAATAGGAGAATAATTGGTCAGAGTGAGCATCAGAGCCTCTTATGATGCCACACCACTGATATATAAACCGTATAAGGTTAAGGTATAGCAAGCAGCAGAGGAGCAGCATATATATATATATATATATATATATATATAGCATATATATATATATATATATATGTTAGCATATATATGTTGGCGGGTGCACGAAAACGCGAAAGCGTTTTCAATGATAAATGCGAAACGAAGCTAAACACCCAACAGAGAAACTGAACGAAGTACTG
>JABUQX010042786.1:0-7500 GCA_015478945.1 Trachelipus rathkii
TAGCAGAAATAGGGAGTAAACAATCGGATACGAGCAAGACTTTTCAGGAAATAGAGAGAGAGAGAGAGAAGGAAGAGGAGAGAGAAGAGAGAGAGAGAACAGAGAAAGAAGAGAGAAGAGAGAAGAGAGAGAGAGAGAAGAGGAGAAGAGAGTATATCTTAGCCAGAAAGGTAAACTACTCTTTCTTATTTTGAATAATATGATTTAAAATATGGATTTTTAAACCCCATCATTATCTGATATAGGGACTTGCTCTCAAAAAACAGCCATCCGAACTTTGACAACTTTAACCCTATATTATATACTAAATATATATCTATATATATGCTTATACTAGTATATATATAATATATATATATAATATATATTAATAAATATTATATATATATATATATTATAATATACATATAGATATTTATCGTAAAAATAAATATATATTAATTATAATAATATATTATACTGAGGGTAGAGAAATAAAATTCCGGATATTTGGAGATATTGATGCTGAGGGGAAAGATAAAATTCCAGAAATAACTTTTCTCTGAATTTGAAAAGTGAAGAATAAAATTTCAATGGGTGCCAACTGCGGCATGGATACTAGCGCAGGAATTGCTAACAATGTAGCCTATGGCATACTCAGGTATCATCAGTTTATGTGCCAGAACGTTGTTTGCTGTTCCATTAATGTTTTGTTGTGTTCCAAGGACTCTTTGAATTCCCCAAAGAAGTCTCACCCACTGAAAACAAGAAAGACAACGCATATTAGTTTGGTTTACATGGCCAGAAATGAAATCAAAAAATCAGTAAAAGTACAGAATTCCATCAATTGGAGATGTATTACGGCGCCGTTTTCATCTGACTCATAGCTTCTGAGCATTCGTTGTTGGCCGAATATTTTTTTTTCTGAAATTAATGTTATATGAATGTTATGGTACTTTAACTATAAGAAAATCAATTTAAAGTTTATAGATGTTATTAGAAGTTTAAATACGGAGAACATTATAGATTACTTCCAAAAATATATAGCAAATAGATTTTGGAAAATAAAAAAGAAAAAGTCTAAAAAAAAAGATAGGAAAAAAAAATAAAAAAAGTTAAAGGAAGAAGGGCGCGAAAAGATCTTGGCAAAAACAACATTAACTTGAATCATTTGGCAATAGTGCTTAAAGTGCACATGGCTTAATGATGATCAAAGATGAAAGAAACGATCGCATTGATTCCTAAAGCTGCTCAGAGAGATAGAGAAAAGGCAAGGTCGGGTATAATTGAAGTGAAATATTGGCAAGAATTATGCTTAGCAAGAACAAAGGTCATAAGAACTCAGAAATTGACCGAACAGAGAAGGCAAGAGAAAAGAAATTGATAAATTCATATTCCAAAAAATGAAGTATCGATTGTTATGCTAAAAAGTAGTAGTGTGATGATAGCAGTAATTCACCTTGTAATGACGACCCCAACCTAGGCCATCCGCACAATGAACAGTGGTATAAATTAAACGTGAACAAATTGATAACCCGCCTTGTCAACGAAGTGGCGTCTAATAGAGACCGAAATTGAAGTGATCCGAATATGTCAATGTAGAGTGTTAAATCTGATGCCTCTTTCAGAAAGTGGTGAAAATACATATTGATGAACGTTAGCGATATAGCAGCTAGGAAATACTTGCAATGAACGAGGTCTGGCAGGTTGCGTAAGCGCAATTGAGAACATATTTAAACAAATTCTTTCGTGTGGTTTCATCGGTTTACTATTCATTGGGTATTAAATTATTGCAAAATTTAGCAAATGAAGAAAATGTTGAACGATTAGCTATCTTAGTCACTAATAATCGGTCAATAATAATAATAAATAAAATCAAAGCTTTTGAGTGTACCAAAACTTTTGAAAGGAACTGGTGAGCCAACTTGGCAAAAACGTTGTAGGTTGAATTGTGCGAAAGTATGGGAACTTGAAGAACAATATAGTGGATTCGTGTTTTGACAACTACTGCCAAGCTATACTGAAAAGATAACCTGGGTGGAAATTATTGAACAAAAGTTGAAAAGGAGGTCCTTAGCCTTCTGATGCCGAGCATCAACATCGACACCATATATATTTAATTTTTTTTGGTGCAAAACGCCACTCTCATACTAACAGAAAAATCTGCACAAAGAAATGCCCATATATTGCAGGTAATTCCCTTAGCATTCTAATAGAAATTTTTTTTAACAGTTTAAAACTGAATGTGTTTATAAAATTCAAAAATATTTTGAAGTAATTTAAAAATTTTAAAATAATTTCATTATATTACTTTTTACTTATTTAAAAGATTTTAAAATATACCGGTAACAAAAATAAATGTTTTATTTTAAATTGTAAAATTTAAAATTAGTAACATTTAACAAAATAAATGTAAAAATAATCTCGTATAATAAACTAATTTATAATAGAATCAATAATAATATAATAATTAAATGATAATAAGTAACATAAAATAATAATAATATAGATAATTATATAATGAAAAGAATAATTAATAATAAATAAATAATATAATAATCAATAATAACTAAATATATATAATAAGTAGACACTGCTGATATAAATCATATAATGAATAAATAATTATATAATAATACAATCAAGATAATAAAATTGTGAACTAAAATGGCAAAAGAAAAGAAAAATCAAAATTATGGAACAGTAAAGTTTCCAGCTTCTGACAAACAAGAAGAATCACTCGACATTTTAAAGACTTATTACAGAAGAAATTTATACTATGAAGAAACGATGGGCCTAGCTACAGGGGGGCACGAAAGAGACGTTTATCGTCCATTGCGGCCAATATAATATAAAAGATAATAAAAAAAGGAAATGAATAATAATGAATAATAATAATAAAAATATATAATCAAGTATATAATAATAAATTAATAATAATGTAATAATAATAATAATAATATAATAAATACATAAATAAGTAATAATAGATAATATAACTAAATAATAATAAATAATAATCAAGTAGACAACATAATAAAATAGAGTATAATAGATAATCCAATATAACAAATAATATACATAATAATAAATAATAATAGTCTAATAATAATAAAAGATATAATAATAAGTAAAAAATCAATAATAATAATACATCTGAATAATAATATAATAATATAATATATAATCAATAAATAATTTTATAATGAATTAATTCATAATAAATAATCAATATATAATAAAATAATCAATCAATAATAAATAGATATAAGTGATATAATAATCAATAATAATATAAAAATAGTATAATAAATAATAAAAATAATAATAATAATGAATAATAATAATCCCACTGAGAATATATATTTGGTATATGTAAATTTGTACAGTATTAATATGATAAACTCCCAATATTACATTATGATTATTATATTTAAATCAGCAGTACTAATAATAATATAATCAATAAAATAATATAATAATATTATAATAAATAATAATAATAATGATAATATAATAATCTAATAATAATCAATATCAATATATATATAATATTAATTATACATATAATAATTATTATTATTAATAATAATAATAATATCAATAATAAATCAAATCAATCATATGCATCATAATAAAATGAATATATAATATAATGAATAGTAGTAGTATGATAATAATAATAATATTAAGAATATATATAAATAATAGTAATAATCATAGTAATAATAATAAATAATCAATAAGCATTTTATGATATATTAATCCGATAATAATATAATAAATAAACTTTAATAAAAATAATCAAAATAATAATAATAATATAAATACATCATAAATTAAATAATAATAATCAGATAAATGATAATATAATCTAAGTAATTAATAATAATAATAAAAAGCATAAATCAATATTAAATCAAACAATACATAATAATAATAAATAAGAAATGAAAAATAAATATATAATAATAAAATCAATTAATAATATACATAAATATCACTATAATAATAATAATACATAAATAATCAATAATAATATTAAATAATAATAATAAAATAATAACTAATGAATATGAAACAATAAAGATAAAGATGTTTTAATTTTATGAATAAAAAAAATACAATAAGACAACTCATTATAATAAACACGAATAAATAATAATAATAATCCAGAAATAATAATAATAATAAATACATAATCAATATCAATAATCAATAATAATATAATAATAATAATAATACAATAATAATAATAGTAATATGAAATAATGATAACATAATAATTAATAATAATAATAAATATATAATATCACATAATATCAATAAAAATAATAATATCAATATATATAATAATAATCAATTATAACTTCTTATAATACATCCCCCATCATTAACACAATAAAATTGTTTTATATATGCACTTTACTTTTAATATACATTAGTATAAAATTTAATAACATAATTAATAATTAATAGCCCAAGGTGCCTAATAGATATATTAATAATAATAATATAATATAATAATATATAATATAAACTAATGATTAATAATAATAATAGTATAGAAATAAATAATATTATAAATAATATAAATAATAATAATAATAATAATAATAGATACTAATAATTATAATGGTGTATATTAGTAATTCATCAAGTATCAACCCTATCACTCATATCTGGAAAAAAATAAACCTTTTTTTAAAATTTTCTATAGAAAAATAAGAGCCTAAAGAAATTATTAATGACTTAATATGAATCGTCACCAATTCGAAGCGTAGAATATGACGTAAGAGGGTAGGAATGTCCGCGTTAGTATTTAAGTAGATCACATAAGCTTCATGATATTTCACGAAAGCGACCAGATGGTGATGTGCACTCCTGACATTTTTAGGGAGAATATTCGCAACCACATTCTAGTGCCCTTATGATGAGCATGGCCGCTTCCGCGATTTCGCTTAGGTGATTTCGCTTTGTCTAGAGGTATGGGAATTTGTGCTACGGAGATTGTTGTTCTTAAAGTTTTGTTTTGTACAAGTATGTTAGACAAAAGATCATTCGAGGTTTAAATTTGGAATTTTAAAAGATGTGGAAACTACTTATTAGGGTATAAATATCATTAAGTCTTAGTATAGACGAAATTTTTGAATAGTGGCGGTTTGTCGTCTCACCTTGGTATTTGGGGGCCCCCTGATATTACAACGGGTAAAAATTCTATATTTTATTTCCCCCATTTTTTGCAAATAAAAAAAGATTAGAGGGTTTACAGGTTTACTTGCACAACCTCCGAACTGAAAGCAGTAGAGTAAGGTAAGAATGAAACAAGACTAAATAGTAAACGGTTTTTTAAAATAATTTTGAACAAATTCTGTATCTTAAGGGAATGCATAGTTAGCCAATAAAGCACAATTTTGCTAATCGAGACTTATTATGTGTTCTCTGAAAGAAGCTTGTCCATCAAGGAATAACACTTACTGGGCAGAAGCGCCATGCCTTTCTTGCTTTCATTATTAAGGTTCTTTTTGATTTTGATTACTAGTAATTTGCTTTTTGTAAGATTTAGGGAGAAGTCTGGTTGCCTCTACCTGCCCAATGGCGGTTGTATAATGTTTTAAATTCATATATTATCTTTTTCGTTAAGTGTGTTTCTTTATTACGGTCTGATATTAAGAATTGCAGTGTCGTCAGCAATATTGAGAGTGTATTGAAACTGTTGACAATTTTTGGAAGCTCAATTAGTACTATAGTATTAAAGAATAGCCGGGCCCCATTCATAGAGCCCGTGGAGTGGACACCGACGTGTGGAAATTGAGGCAGTTGAGGAAATGTGCTCCTAAATGACCCGTATTGTGTTCGCCCTCCAGATCATGACAGTAAGACTCGAAGACATGTGGTACTGGACCATTAGTGGATACCAGTCCCCTCTAAATTTGGCTTAAGCAGTACGGTTGTGTTGGAACGACATCGATCTTCGAGAAATCTAGAAGTGCGCGCCAGTACACGTTTGGGTTTTTTGGTTTCATTTGCTTTGTCATAGTTTTTTCAGTTAGGAATAACAAGACGCACTACCTCTGTGTTGCGGTTTTTGGTGAAACCGAAACTCGAATTTGTATTAAAGCCATTTTCCATGCAAATAATTAGTGAAGTTGGCTGGACTAAATTTTTCACAAGACTTTATCCAGTTTGTATGTAGGATTAACAAATCGACAGAGTTTTCCGGGAAAGGGAACGGATGTCGACAGAACGCTCCTTGGAAAGGGGTACGTTTTTGCGCATTTTAATTGAGTGGATAGCTAATGTAATCAAAATTGAGTTTGTTTAACAGAGCGGCTAATATCGGGTTGAAATTTTCTTTTTTTGTAAGTGTTGTATACTCATGTCGGGGACACTCCGGAGTCAGAGCTTTTATTCATGAAACCATTTATATAACACCACTCAACGTCAGATGTTGATTATTTCCTTTCAATGTCCGAGAGCGTTCTGCCTGCGTTGCGGGTCTTACAATAGGTCGGACGAAAAATTCTGCGTCTTTTTCTAGGAACTTTCGGCTTGCCTAAAGGCATGGCCCCGTACGGTTTAAAATAGTAGGACCGTTCTGAGTTGCAAGTTCAGCTCTTCATGAGGACATTTTGTTGCTATGCTTGTGCGGATGTGTGGTACTACTTTCGTTCAGTCAGACGCTTGTCCTCGCCGCTTGCGCGTGTCTCGTAGTGTCTCGTCGTAATTTCAACATGTCAATTTTGTGTTTTTGTCCGATGCGTGTATATGGACGGTTTAATATGTCGTTAATAATGCCGTCCATTTGCCGAGTCGTGGATTGGATTGTAGTTCTTGGTTGAATTTATCAGCGAAAGAACTGTATCTAGCTTTGTGATTTCCCTTCATTAATTTTTTTTAGGCGTTGAAGTGCGGTATTCTGTGGTACGAACATGCATCGGTTTATGTACCCATTTCAGCACTTTTTATGTAGCATGGTGCTTTTGGTGTTAATTGAAGTTTAATCAATCGGCTCTTTGGTCACTCACTTAATTCAGTTTTCTTTTTCTGAGATTGTCTTGTGTTTATGGGGAAAGTTTTTATCATACGTGTCATATATAATGGAGCTAAATTTTTTGTATTTTTCATCTGAGTTGAAGAGATTAAACGTATGGAAAAGAGAAGTTCTGTTTTATTTGTGCGTAAGAAATGTTTTTTACGGGTCTTCTGAAAATTACATTAATTTTGTACTTTCTTTTGGACATCGAGCGGAGAAGTCGAAGATTAAATGTACTATCAAAGCTAATGCCAAATGTGAGCTTTTCTTAAAGCGATTTTGTGAAGATAAAAATGCAGATCATGTGAGAGTTTTACTTCACACTGATATAGAGTGGCTCTCAAAGGGGGAAATTGTTTTGTTAAAGAGTCATGAACTATTTCATGTTTGTTTGTGACTTTTTAAGTGACAGGCCTGAAATAAAGAACCTGCTAACCTTGATGGGTAAACTTTTTTGATAGCGAAGATATCTTTGAAAGACTGAA
>JABUQX010042786.1:12500-29514 GCA_015478945.1 Trachelipus rathkii
TGATTGTGTTTGGCGACTTAAATGGTTGGATAGATGATCAAAAATGGGATGGTATAATTGGTGACTTTGAGGTTGCAGGAAAAATGAGAATGGTTTTAAGGTAATTGATTTCTTTGAAGAGAGAGGTATGTGTGTAAGTAATACGCTCTTTGGGCACAAGAGTATTCATAAGTATGCGAGACCTGGTACAGATATAGATGGTATCGAAGTGAAAAGTATGATTAATTTTGTGTTGGTGAAGGAAATGTTGAAGTATGTGATGAACGTTAAATCAGTGAGGGAGTTGGGGATGGGAATATCAGATCATTATGTTAGTTTATGTAAGATTAAGTTAGTGGGGGAATAAATAGAGAGAAAAGACATGAGGAAAGAAGTGGGGAGAATTAAAAGTGAGAAGTTAAGTGAACAAGATTATTAGGAAAAATATGTAAGAGCAATTGCAAATAAATCAGTTGAATGTGAACAAGATGAAACTAAACAAATTTAAAAGTAAATGAAGGAATCCTTCTTAGTAGTGCAAGAAAAATATGTAGAAATGCTAAAGTAAGAAGTAAGAATGTTAATAGTGAGTAGTGGAATGAAGAGATGATGCAAACGGTTAAAAGTGAATAAGAGGCTTGGTTGAATGCTCTAAAAGGCAATGGTGAGGTTTCAAAAAAAGGTGTATAGAAAAATATATAAGAAGGAAAAAAGGAAAATTAAAGGTTGCACATGTTGAAGGAAAAAAGAGGTAAATGAGGAGTTTTGAAGGAGTGTGAATGGGGACTTACAAGGGAATAGCAAACTTTTCTGGAAGGAAGCTCGAAATGTTATGAAAGAGAGTATGGGGAATCTTTATAGAATAATGAATTGGAATGATACTTTCGTGACTATGAAATGAATAACATTGGCAATAATGAAGAGTAATGGGTGTTTAGGTTTGATAGTGCAGGAAGAAATAGGTATTGATGGTTTGAGCAGATTCATTCCTTCTTCGATTAAGTCTTTCATATTTTCCTCCTCAAATTCCATGGTTTGATCGTGCACGTTCTCTGGCCATTCAGGCTAGAGACAGTGCGTATCGGGAGTGGACAAATTCTCGTTCTCCTATCACTCTCCCTAACTTTCATTCAGCTAGAAATCGTTGCAGGGATACTACTCGACGACCAAAGTGGACTTTCATTAAACGAAAGTGTGCTAACCTCCTTAATTCTCCTACTGACAGATCTTTCTGGCCTCTTTCCAAAAACATCTCTAATAACTTCTGTAAATCATCCTTTCCTAATCTTATTCGCTCTGATGATTCTATTGCTAATAATCCAACTGAAAAGTCCAATCTCTTCGGCCTCCTGTTTTCCTTTAATTCAACCCTGGACGATTCTGGCATTCCTCTTCCTCCTCTTCCTCTCAGGTATCCTATGGCTTTGCCTGTGGTTACATTTGATCGGGTGCATGGGCTCCTGAAATCTATGGACATTAGGAAGACGGGTGGATCGGATGGCATTCCTCCCCGAGCTTTGAGGAAGTGTGCTTCCTTGCTGACCCCGCCCCTCGTTCAACTATATTCTATATGTCTCAATACTATCACTTTCTCTCAGTGATAGAAACACGCATATGCCCAACATATTCCGAAAAAAGGAAGTCGTTCTGATCCTTCTAACTATCGCCCTATAACTCTCACTTGTATTCTATCTAAGATCTTCGAAACATTTCTGAGCTCTCACCTCTTAGATCATCTGGAGTCTCATTCCCTTATTTCTGATCACCAGTACGGCTTTCGGAGCTCGAGGTCTACTGGCGATATACTTTCCTATCTTACTGATTTATGGTTTTCCGCCCTTAACAACTACGGGGAGACTTGCGTGGTGGCGCTTGACATATCCAAAGCATTTGACCGGGTATGGCACGCGTCACTGCTTTCCAAGCTCCCCTCCTTTGGGTTTCCTCCTTCTCTTTGCTTACTTATGTCTAGCATTCTTTCAAATCTCTCACTATTGGCTGTTGTTGGTCACGCTTGATATATCCAAAGCATTTGACCGGGTATGGCATGCTCCATTGCTCTCCAAGCTCCCCTCCTTTGCTTTTCCTCCCTTAGGTTTCCTCCTTTTCTTTGCTTAATTATGTCTAGCTTGCTTTCAAATAGCTCAATATCGGCCATTGTTGATTTGAAGACTTCTTCTTTTTCTGTCAATAGTGGTGTTCCTCAGGGTTCTGTCTTAACTCCTACTTTATATCTGATTTTCATTAATGATTCACCTGCACATCTAACTCTATCCACTCATATGCCGATGACTTGACCCTCCCTTCTTCAACTCATTTCAATTCTGCACGCTCTTTTACTTCTAGAATTGCCTCTCGCCTTAATCTTTCCGATTCTATTCTCGCTGATCTTGATAGAATTTCCGAGTGTAGTCGCCTCAACATTCTGAAATTCAATTCTTTAAAAACCCAACTTCTACAAATCTCCTTCTCCAAAACACCTTCTAACTTTCCTATATCTTTCGACGGTTCTCTCGTCTCTCCTGTTGACAATATAAATATCCTTGGCCTTAACATAAACCAAAAAATGTCTTGGAAACCTCACATCACAACGGTTGCTAGGGCGGCCTCAAAGAAACTGGGAGTTTTGTTTAGACTGCGAGACTTTTTTTCCACTTCTCAGTTACTCCAGCTATACAAGGGTTTCATCAGGCCCTTGCATGGAGTACTGCCCTCATATCTGTGGGGTGCTCCGGTTTCACCAGGCTTTTGGATAGAGTCGAGTCAACTGCAAAAAATATTATAAACTGTTCTGTACTTTCCAGTTCACTAGACCCTTTCTTTATCTTTGCGGCGCGATGTTGGTGCTTTATCTTTTTTCTATAGGTACCGTAGCGGCAATTGCTTGAGGAAACTTACCTCTCGCGTACCACCACCTTTACGACACCCTCGTAGCACAAAGGGTGCTGTGTCGGCACACGAGTTTTGTATTGATTCTAGTAGCTCTAGGCTAGTTCGCTGCGGTGCTTCCTCTTTTCTACCACCTCTGTTCTGTGGAATTCTCTTCCATCTTCTGTGTTTCCTGCTGAATTTAACTCCCTCATTTTGAAGCCTGAGTCTGTGCCCAACTGCGTAATTTGCGTTAGATGAACTTTTGAGGAGTACAACACCACCTCCTTGAAAAGGACTCTGCCCGTGAGTGGTGATGACAACTGTAAAAGAAAAAAACAAAAGAAAAAAATATAAAAAGAATGGGTGATATTCGGTTGGGTAAACGGTTGTATAGTTGTAAGTGTGCTAGGAACTGACCGCCTGGGAAACCAAAGAAAAGTGGATTGAGTCAGTAAAGGAATGTCTGAAGGAAAGGAATGTGTGTGTGTTTGGCAGACGCGGGAAAAATGCACATAATAGGAGTGAATAGATGGGATTTGTGAGGGTATATAGTTCTGGACTTTGGCCCAAGGGACGAACCCTATATTGACGAGATATCAAAGAGACGGTTCGCTGCAGTCTTGTAAGCCCATAGGGTGGATTTATTTTAATACGACGAGCTATCACTAAAGGGTATTAAGGGGATGGTAAAGGGGGCTTTCCTTACTACTTACGTCGTTCTTTTATTTAATTTTCCTATTTCCGTGCATGTTACGCACCCTACCCCATATCTCTGAGAAGTGAAGGGAGGATAAAGAAAAAAATAATAGAGAATTATATATATATATAATATATATGTTTATATATGATATATATTACTATATATATATATATATATATTATATATATATTGATGAAACTATAGAAAACAGATTAACAACTTTTCAATATTTTATACATCATCTTTAATAATTGCTGATACGGATACGGATATTTCAAAATCATGAATTGAGGATGCGGATACGGATGTCACATACATACTATATATAATAATATATATATATTATATATATATAATATATATATATATTATATATGATATTATATATATATATATAATGCATATATTATATATATATATATATATAATATATATATATATCATATATTATATAATTATATATATCTATATAGCTATATATAATATATATTATATATATATATATATAATCAATATATATATATATTATATTATATATATATTATATATGGATCTATATCCTCAACAGATCCATATATATAAGGATGCGGATACGGATATCATATACATATATATTATATATATATATATATATATATATTATTTTTCTTACATGAAAATTTCTATTTTACTGGCTGAGAAAAACAATAAAAAAATTGAATGTAATTTTTTTTGTTATGAAGAATGAGATTTTAATGCGCTCTAGATAATGAGGCATCAACCCGCCATTTAATAATGTGCTGATGCGGATGCAGATGCGGGATATTTCAAAATCATGAATTGGGGATGCGAATTTCACATACATCACTAAATATAATATATATATATATATATATTATATATACTATAACTATTATATATTATTAGTCATAATATATATAATAATATATATATATATTATATATATATATAATTATATATATATGTATAAATATATACCCTATATTATATATATGATATATATATATAATATATTACTATATATAATATATATATAATATTATATATAGTAACTATAGTATATATATATATATATATTATATTTATTTTAATATACTATATATATATATATATATATATATATAGTATATATATATATATATATATATATATATATACTCTATATATATATTATATATAATAGTACTATAGATATATATAATATTATATATTATATACTAGATATATATATAAATAATATAAACCTTATATTAATATAATACTTACGTATATCATATATATACTAATATATATTATAGCTCTAATCTAAGATATCTCTTTTTCTATAATTACGAAGGATATGATCATCTGGCAGCAATCACTATAATAGAAACATACTTACATAAAGTATATTTTTATATATTGTATTTTCTGACCATGAAAATTGCGAATTTACTGAGGAGGACAACACTTTGCACACACAGCACACGCACCTACACACCACGACACCACACAAACACACACATAGTATTATATTAGCTACATGATAAACTACTATATAATATATTAATAAAGCACTGAGTATAATATATCATATATATATATATATCTATATATACAGTAATATATATTATATATATCATTAATACAGGATTGGACGTTTGTCATAAAATATTCTCTTTATATAATAAAATTTAAAAATTGATCTTCATGCAGACAGACAGACAAGATGATATAGGCCTCTGAAATAAGTAAGTAGCGTCTGTTGCTCTCAACCTCGGGCGTCACAGTGGACTTCCATTTTAACAATTACTTTTTTATTTCATTCTTATGGGCAAAAAGCTTCATCCTTTTCTCCATATTATATATATATATATAGTATATATATATATTATATATATATATATTATACTATAATATATAATATATATATATATTATATATATATATACGTTATTATATATTATATAAGTATATATATATATATATATAATTTATATATGTAAGTGTATGTGGAAAAGATTTAAATGCGATAACCTTATCATATACTGATATTTGGTATTGACAAAAAAAAATATATAAATAAATAAATAAATAAAAAAAAATTAATAACCGAAATATAAAAAAAAAACACTCAATTAGAAGAAGAGCGCCTCATATTTTTACATTGAAAACAATTAAAAATTAACTACGCCGAAATGATGCAATTTTTCTTTTGTCTATGAATTAAGTTGAAGGAAAAATTCCATCATTTTTTTTTGTATATTCAAAGAGATGAAAACGGATGTCCTGTAATCGAAAGTGTGTGTTATTTTTTTTGTTGCTCTTCACTTCAGATAGATATCCTTAATAGGTTTCTTCTTCCGTTTTGATCTTTATAATTAACTACAATTTACATTAAGTCATTTTAATTTCATTTATAATATACTAAGCGTTTTCGTTCGTTGGTCATGATATGTTAGACCAGTGATTCCCAAAGTGGTCTATATCCATAAAGGCAATCATCCTATTTAATTGAGGCCTCGTGTTTGGAGAAATAATTTCCCGTGATTATTGTGCTTCATTAGTTTTGTTGATTTTTTATATCTAACATAATAATAAAATAATAATAATCGTTTAATCTTAGCATCACTCCTTAATAATGTTAATAATGATTAATAATAAAATAAATAAATAAATAATTATATGATTCAATAAAATTACATATAATAATAATTAATAATATTATAATATATTAATATCAATAAACATAATAAATAAATAGATAATTTATATGATATCTAAATAAATAATAAATAATAATAATAATAAATAATAATTATGAGGTGAATAATAATAATAATAGATGAAGGATAGAAATCCTTTCGTCACATATATAATAACCTCCTATCTATATCAAGATAGATAATTAAAATATATTTTGAGAGTAATGTATGATATTAATAAAAGTTAATAAAATGAGATAAAGTAAGTGAATAATAGGTAATGTGTCTCTCAAAAACTTTTTAAAGAGAGATATACTATGCCACCAAAATAAATATTCCGCGGAAGTACCTGATTAAATAATTTGAGAAGCTCTGGGTTATTGTTTGACGGTTTATAAGGTTCTGCATCCTCTCCATGCGTAACCTCCAAACTTTAATGGCAATTTGTGCCTGCAGTTCTCTCAAATATGATGTAGGCACAGAATATTGTACTTCAAAAAATAAATGTATTACGTAAATTGCTTTTCTATCCATAAATAATAACCAGCAATAAAAGAAGGGCTCATGCCTTCCATTTCAAACTACTCATTTAAGTATTTGGATTACAAAGCGGTTCTCCTTCTATTCTATACCCAGTTCTTGGATAGCTTCTTTATCTGGTGACCACTATTGCCCACCTAATAGAAAAGTGACCCTTGTCACAGGGCAAGTATAAGGTGGTATAAGAAAATTTTATGTGGGCAAACCAATAGGAAACCCTCTCTATGGGTGGTAAGGACCAAATATATAGTCAGGTCCATAATGCAAAGATCTTTTCTAAAGATATAATCTAGGATAGGCATCAGCGTCGCTTTTGGATAACTGTCGAAGACCAAGTAGGAAATGCAGGCCTAAGGCTAAACATGTTGATCAAGATACGTCGTCATATACTCAGAGATGAAATTTATATTTTCCTACGTAAAACAATATAGATTTTGCGAGTATCAGAATGTTCGGCAAGATTCATACTCTCAGGAAAAGGTTCGGTCATCGTTTCATTCAAAAGTATCTTGTGGGAAATCATCTAGAACTGAATCCTTCAACGTAAGTTCAACTTCCCTTTACCGCATTCCGCCTGAAAATTCGTGGTTGGATGGGTTATGTGTGAACTACTTGGAAACTTTAGGGCTCCATGATCAAGATTAGCTTTAAACGACAAGCAAAAGAGAACTCCATTCCAGTATAATACCACCGTGATCTACTGGCATCTCCTGCGAATTTGATAAATTGCATTCTAAGAATTAGAGAGGAGGCCTGTCTTTTAGCATTTTCCTCGTCTATTAACCAGTTTTTCTGCTAAGAAATTTATCTGTTTCAAGTTGGTAAATAAGCTCGAAAATTTTTACCATATTGCGACCTCTGAACATGCAGAATTTACGCGAGGACTTTGCCAAATTAGCGTATATTCTCATTCTCGATCTCAACTTCCCTTTGACTATTGTCTAACGCCCTGCAGCGCCTTAGTGTGACAGAATTATCCCCACTATTGTATATACCCTCAGTTCCGTACTTTCACCTGACCTAATGTACCGAGTCATCTCTAATTTATTTCCTTGAGATTTGGTTGACATTTTAAGGAGTGAAAAGTGAATATCTGGCATAGACAAATATAACAAGGTTGTAACACACCGCAGAGTCTATCCATGCTTTTTGCAGCAAATCCTAGTGAAATATGCAATCATGTATTCTGTAGCTTCTACATTACTAACATATACGCTCTCTGAGTTCCTCGATAATTTATGAAGTAGCAAGTTAGATAGGTACACAAGACATTAAGGCCACTAAAATCACTTGAGATTATAAGTAGTAAACTTTATCTAAAATTCCCACGTAGATTACTTCACAATAAACTTATAACTAATAACATGTTAATTGTGGTGCTGAGACTCAAGAAATAATAATCTTATATTCTCTAACAATAGATCTCAATTTTAACAATAATACAACAACATAAATATTTTTGATTTACAGCACTCGGTCGAAGACTATTTCTTCAATATGTTGGGTTCTTAACAATTATCTCTCTTGACAAAATTCGATTTATATATATGCGACTCGAATTTTGTTTATATATTTATTTATTACTGAAATTACAATTACCATTTCAAATATTAGATAACATCTTCTTAAAGATATTATTTAATATTAAAATCTTTTCATCAACGTAAGTGTCGAAATAAACACATGTCATTCATTTAAGTGATGAACGTGATAAACTCAAGCTAACGTTCCCACCTCTCACCTTATCAAGTGTCTTTAATAACTTAATAGAGTATTTTTGCTACCTTTTGATGTCTTAACTTTTGAACGTAGTGCTTCTCTGGTGCGAGAAAAGCAATATATGATTATTTAATATTCAGTATATGGTATATCTATACATTAAATGTACCTTAGTTAAATCTTGCTAGCTCTTATTGTAAAGTTTAAAATCCTTGGTAATTTATAGTGATAAGTTAGGTGCATGTTGTACTACTGTTCATATCTATATAATAAATTGATTGGATATATAAACATCATAAATTTATAGATATATATATAGATATAAAATTTAAAGAGTGTGGATATTTAATATATATATATATATATAGTTAAATTAGATGTTGAGAAATCAAAAAGTAGTTCATTTCATATATACCCTTATATAGATATAAAGATAGTAGACTTAATTATGATATATTATAATATATATAATAAATACCTATATATATAGTAGTATATATAGATATATAATACTATATATATAATACTATATAGATATATATATTATGATAGATATGATAGTATATATCCCATATATAAGTATATATAGTATAAATATAATATAAGAGGACACATATTTTATTAATGTATTATATATATATATTATAACTAGTTCAGTAGTGTAAATTAATAAATATAGTATATATATAATTATATATATAATATATAGTATATAGAATATGTATTATATATATATAATTGTAGCAAGTTGGAAAAACCTTCCAATCCACTCAGGATGTCCCAGGAAGCGCACTACCGAGCTGGTAAAGAGCTTGTGAGAGTTAGTTCAGCAAGGTCCGAGATGCTCTGTGCGCAAGCGAAGTCACAACCTAGGTATATCCCGTGAGACTTGCAGGAGAGTACTAGTAAACGATATAAGATCTTGCTCATACATAATACAGACAAAGCAGACCCTTTCAGCCTAAGACAAACAGCAGAGAAAGGCTATTTCAGCCAAGTTACTGTAGAAGATCTACTAAACCCTACATTTCCTTAACCTCCTTTGGACCTTAGATGAAGCCCACTTCCATCTTTAATGAAAAGTGAACTCAAAGACAAATGCCTTCTTTGGACCTTCAAAACCAATGAAATAGAAACCAAGCCCCCTACATTCCCTTAAGTGCACATTATTGGCTGCAATCTCGGCCAGAGGCATGATCGGACTATTTTTCTTCCAGGAATCTGGCTCGACAGTGTCAGTCACCAAATAAAGATATGTTGAGGTCCTCAAAACCTTTAAGAGTGAGATACAGACACTTTATCCGTCGCTTATGAGAAATTTCTTGTTCCAATAAGATGGAGCAAGCTCTCATACCTCAAACCTGTCCTGAGATTGGCTGAAAAAGAACTTTGGAGGCCGTGTGATCAGTCTCAAGACTGATTTTAAGTGGGCATCTCAAAGCTCAGACACCATTTAAACCCACCAGATTTCTTCCTTTGGGCTATCTCAAGGACCGAATATATGCAGGGAGACCCAAGACCATCATTGAAGGGAGGAGATAAGAGCCATTCATCGGTCTGTTTGCAAAGACGTCATGGACAACTTTATGCTGCGCCTCAAAAATGCAAGGAGCAAGATCAAATGGAGGTCATCTCGAACGTATACTCTAGAATGAAAAAGAGAACGCCAAAGACTACCATGCTTTAATTTTATGTTCTAAATACAATAAGTTAGTTATTACTGAAGTTACATTTAATTCCGAAAAAAATAAATTAAGAAACAGAAATGAAGTCGATCGAAATTTGGGACCAATTTTTTTTGGGAGGGTCACATCTATTGCGAGGTTATACTATATTATATATATATAGTATATATACATAGTCAATTTTAGAATATATTATTATATTATTATTATAAGTATAGATATATATAATAGATATAATATATAATATGTATATATATATAATAGGATATATATATTAATACTATAGTATATATATATTAACTATAAGGAGTTAAGTATATAGTGCATAGTCAATTTTGAAGAAACGTAAGAATTAAAGTTACAATATGAACGTTTACCCGCACTTTGAGTAGAATCAATTTCCACTAAGGAGAATATACTAGGTATCCATATTTCTGAGTCTGTGATATGTATAATGTAATAAACTCTTTGATGAATATTACAACACAGTTGTTCTGAGCGCAAATAGTGATTAATAAACAAGATATCTCATATTTAATTCAAAAGCTCTTATTTACATATTTTGATAAGAAGAATATTTCTTTGATCTTCCCAATATTCTGGATAAAATTAGAATGCATTTCCTTTGATATTTTCAATAAATATGGGATAATCATTTTTATCCACAAAGTCACTATTTGATACAACTTATAAAAAAATCGTCACGTTAATATGTATTTATGATTATATTAGATTATATATATTACATTATAATATTATAGTAATTTATATCTTACTTATAGTTTTACATATCTATATTTAATAAAATATTATAATTATATATTATATATAATATATAAATATAATATTATTTAAATTAATATCTATATAATTGATTAATAACTCACTATAATATATATATATATAATATAAATATAGTTAATAATATAAATTTCTTTAATCATTATATAATATTATATTAATATATATATATATATATAATATAAATATTAATATAATATATACTAATTATTCAAACACAAATACCTAGGCTTATATATATATAATATAACTTAATATAATAATATAAATATAAATAAGATAATATATATATATCATTTTATTTTTAAAATAATATTATTATATATATTAATATATTAATTAATAATATTATTAATATCTTATATTATTATAGAAATATTTTATACTTTCAAATAAGATAAAGTCTTCATAATACTACTACTACTTCAATCTGTTATTACTTCTATCTTTTATTAATATTAAGATACAGATAATATTTATTATATATATATATATATTATATAAATTATATATATGATATATATATATATTAAATTATTATCTAATATATATTAATATATTAAATATATATCATCATAATTTATATATTAAAAATATATTAATTATATATATATATAATTAAATATTAAAATTATATATATTATATATAATATATATTATATAAATATATATATATATACTAATATTTAATATATATGTATATATATTATAATAATAATATTTTATAATATATATTATATTTTTTATTAAATATATAAAATATAATAAATATAAAATTCTATATTTTAAATTAATTTTAAATTTTAATATATTAATTATATATTATAATTATTATAACTTTAATAATATAATATATATATATAATTTTATATAATTATATATATTAATATTTTATATTATTGCAATTAGAAACATCTTGTTATATTTGAAAGATTATATATATGTTTTATATATTAGGATATATATTAATATTAATAAATATTATATTAAATAAATTATATACTATTATATATAATATATATATTATATATTGTGTGTTATAGTATATTATATATATAGTATATGGTAACTAATCCGCCGTATATAATCCGCATAATTAATCTAACTAGCATCTAGTATTATAATATTTTATGTCCTATATTTGCTGAGTAATGTGAGAGATTGCTACGCGGATATTTATTGTGAAAATTTGATAAGGAATTTTAATAGGAAAAATATTGAAGATTGTAATATATAATTAATATACTAATGTAAAGATCTTGAAACGGTGCAAACTATTATAAAATGTGAGATGATATATATGGTAGACTTTCATATCTCAATCATGGCACCCTCAATTATATAAACTATTGTAAGAAAGATTAAAGATTTATATTTATGTGTAACTTCCTATGATTCTTTCACCAGTGCGCAAGATTTGCGCGTAAGAGTCTATAAGTTATGGAACATAGAGGTTTGCGCACCAGTATAAATATTTGTGAAAATTGTAGTGAAAAGGCTGGCTCCCACTGAGCAGATAGTGATGGAGGCACTTTGGAGCCCGATAATCCCATCGTCCACTCCTTGTTCAGTACTGTAATTGAGTGAAGAGATGAGCTACAGATAATTAATCTAAAACTATATGGAATTATACAGTGCATCAATTATGGATTACTCTTCGAACCAAGCTTTTACAATGTGCGAAGTTCCTCATGGATGTAGGAAATTATTAAGAGAGGTATCGGTCTAATACTCCCTCGTCAGGCCTGAAGGAGCAGCCCGAATTTATTTTGCATACACACACTACCATTTGTGTGCTCTATATATCTGAGTGGATGAGAGTTTAAGTCCTAGACAGATGAGTTGGAGTACAGAACGCGTGTATTGAACGATAAATCACGTCGACCAGGCCGAGATTTAAATCTATCAGCGCGTAAGAAGCCCGTCTAGAAGCGCACATTTACCCACCACAAAAAATTACTGTCTATTTATTATTAGGTCGGAGAGAAGTGTGCGTTGTGCCGCAGTGAAACACTTCTGAGTTGGTTATTAAAATACCACTTTCTACGAATATGCACTTCCGCTCACTCTTCTCGCATCCTCCATCGTCAGCGTCTTGCATTTGATCGTTATCGATATCCGTATTCTTCAAAGTCTCCTTTCGAGTCTTACTTTGAAGTCTGACTGTGTTATACCCCATAGTCTTTCTCCACCCCAGGTCTTACAAAGCGGAGCCAAGCTATGTCACCGTCTTCTGTGTCCTTTTCTTTGTGGTATCTAGCGTCCTCATCATTTAGATATGCAGCAAAAAGTTATTTCGGCCACCCTCGCTCGTTTCGCTGTCACTCATTATATAACACCGTCAGCGATGTGAACCGCCGGGTCCGGCTAACAGTCCTGATATAATAATATGTAGCCAGACGCCCCTAAAAGGAAAAAAACGATGACAGAACTATAACACATAACCACAGCAACTTTTTAATATACTATGAGCGAATATCAGACGCCCTAACATCCCCATTTTTCTCGAAAGTGAAATCGTCAGAAACCATCTGAGAGTTATCTGCATAACGATACCCATGTTAAAGACGAGATATCGTCTCTTTTTACGCAGCGTCACTATTCCTATAGGATTCCACCGAGCTGGAGCTTCTTTCGCATCCGGTTTCTGAAATCCGATAGTATAATCAATACTATGTCGTACAGGTTTACGGGTAGTGATAGCCGGAATTCTGTGAAAAGAAGCGAGCATCGAAAAGATTTAGTATAGGCCAAAAATGTGGTTAGATCGGAGGAGTATGACCTAACGATTCGTAGAGCGTATGAAACTGATACATCCTCACGCAAGATATCACACAACCAGAAAGTGGGACAAACCTCTACGACACACATTAAACACTTCCAACAGTGTCTTTCCAGTTATGGCTCTCCTCTGAAAATTGGTGAGAGTGAATTCAGAGTGAATTCTAGAAATAACTTGATATGGAAATCTACTTCGATGAGTGTGCTCCGGCCACCGGTGCTGTGAGCCAACTGCGGTGCCGAGTTAATAAACCATTTCGCCCTATAACACCACCCAATTTGAGTCGATGTGTGTAAGGCTCTAATAAAAGGGTTCATCAGAGTTATCCCTAGAGATCTGCTGAGAGAAAACTTTAGTCAAACGTTGTACAAAAGGACTGTGTAAGTGGGTGTCCGTGGGTCCCCCTCCCATTAATAACATAGAGGTTTCCAGCGTAGAGAGTATTAGCCAAATGCCGAGCCAAGTATATATGTGCAAGTAAAAAAAAAGAGCTCCCGTGAAGACTAAATAAAAACTAGCACAGACCGCGACAATAACAAAGATAGATCCGTAGGGGAAGAAGGAAAAATTCATGTTATATATATATGGAATCCCTACTGGAAGATACCACCAAGAGAGAGCCGGAAAAGTACAATCATCGTAATCCGTAATGGAAGTCGAACTTGTTACCATGCAGAGGAGTAGAATGGTACAGCACTACTTTCTATCCAATTGCATAAAGAGCTGTCTATCCGGTTGGCTATACAATACATTGTAAAAACTCGTCTTCATTAAAGGGTGCCTCGATAGGTAAATGGTATATGGAATGTAAAATATACAATATAGAGGTTGGTGTCTCGGTGGGGTGCATATTATATTGAGTATGAGTGGGTCTGTGATACGCTCTCGTTCCCCGAAGCAACCCTCCTATATGGTCTTCAAACCATCAAGGAAATAAAAAAATAAATAAATAAAATCAAATATAATATTAATGAAGAAATGAGCAATTCTTAATTCTTTTTCTATTCATGATCTTTATATAACTATTAAACTTCACAAATTTACGTTATATATTATATATTTACATACCTTAAGAATAAGCGTTAAATGATAAATATCAATCTAAATTCAACATAATCTATATAACCTCCCGCGTATTATATTATACTTCTACCCTACATCCGTATATATACTCATCCAGTCCAACCTAGTACTAATATCTATCAAAGCTTCCCTTCGCTGACTCATATTCTATGTTAATCTAATTTGATCTTAAGTATCAGGATCATCCGCAGCTAAGGATCCTCATCTGTGTCAATTATGCAGTGCGATTGATTTTGTTAAATAGTGTGCAAATATACATACACCCAGAGCGATACAAATCTCTCCCCGCAATCCCTTCGTTCCGTATTAGTCAATAAAGCAGATCATAAAAGACTACATCTAGCAGCCGACTTTAAAATGTTTATAAGAATAATATACGATATATACAAGTTTTATATATCATTAAGAATAAATTAACACTTATTTAGTTACTATATTATTTGTATTATTATATAATAGTAATATAATCGCCACAACGGAGAAAAAGTTATACCCATTACTTTGACGATCAAGGTAAATAAAACTATGTACATACGTTAACAAAATTTACGTAACACTTAACATTCTTAGAGCTAAAGTAACTAAAATCTTATACATATATCCAGAAAATATAAGCGTATAAAACATGTAAATCACGGTTGTCAAGAAACATGTGTCCATATTGAACAATTATCAGGACGCATCATAGCTACAAATGTTTCTAATTTTATTACTGTACATTAATATTATATAAATAAAATTAGTAATTGTAAATTACTAATTTATATCAAAAAAAAATTTACTATAATAGCCTTTTATGTGATGATGAAGAGAGAACCTTATTTTGGCATCACGCGAGCTCGGTTAACGATAGAAGTGTGTGTGAGCTAAGTGGTGCTTGGAAGTACGATCATTATGCTAGAAAAGACAGAGGATACAGATATCGATAACCGAAAATGAGAAGGTGGCCCACCGCTCTATGAATAGAAGCAAAGGAGTTTCCACGAATGCGTAAGACGGGTATTGAGACCCTGGTAACAGATAGGGGCAATTATAGACTCAGATAACAAAAACATCGTTGGTCAAATCCCAGCCCAGAATAAAGACTGAAGACTGCTTGAACACGCTGAATATGCAGCTGTAGAACTATAAAGAGGCCCTCACATTTTATCAACTGTAGATCATAGGCGCGTATTCTCAGTTTAATGCATATCTCTTGTCAGAGAAACTTAAAAAGTCCATGGGAGAAAAGTTTTCCCAAAAAATCAATAAGTCCTTTACTTCACTATAGGTTCATTGATGAAAACTTCCATGAACCAAGAGATCCTGAAACATCATTCGAAATGCTGCTACATGAATTCATTTGATGCTGTATTATTGGAACTCCTCATACAATTCCTCATCATAGTCTACAGTCTTACTTTGATGGAATAGACTATGATAGGATACGTATGAGGTGTTTTTGGACTCTCAATTTCACTTTTGTATCGATGATGCTTTACGTGCGCACCTTCAGAGGATGTATGGAACAAAAAAAATAGCTTATGTAAAATGGTCCTCGTAAAAGTGACATCGTTAGGAGGCAGAATAGAGGTCACTTCCATAGCCAACACACACGATAACACTCTTGACTGACACAAATTGTTGAATGTATAAACAGAACTTACTAAAATACGTTAAACGAGATCTTTCTATTTTCAACCAATCAGAATAGTAATAACACAACAAGAATACAGATTGCACTCGAACGAAACCATACAGTTTACAAAAGGATCTTAACTAATATTCATTCGTTAGACACCGGAACAACAACAGAACAAAACAACAACTCCAGAAACAGTGACCTGACAACAAATTAAAACAACAATTTAAACAACAACTAAACAACAATAAACAACAAACAACAACAACAACAACATGACAAACAAAGAATTTCCAATATAATTTATAGAATTTCTTTAATTATACTCGTATACATATATATACATCGCTATATATATTGTGCGTAAAAACAAATTGTTCGTATCGGCGCTACCGAATTCAGACGCCCATCAGCGAGTGTGCATATGGACTAAGAAAATAATGTAAAACGACCATACGAACGAATAAACAACTAACATTATATCAAGAAATTTATTTTAAGTCTCGATACTTAATTAACATGCTATTAAAGTAGCACCTTAACACATGC
>JABUQX010042787.1:0-25224 GCA_015478945.1 Trachelipus rathkii
ATATATATAGTATATATTAATATATATATATCTATATATATTAAGTACTAGAGTATACACTCAATATCTTAGTATATTTTCTAGCGCCATGAATAATTATCAGGAGGTACGATAATATATCGATTGGGTTCTATGAGAGTGTGAGAATTTCCCAGAACGTGTTTTCGTGAGAACGGGAGATGGTATACTATAAAAAGCCTGACCTCTAGCGTAATATATGTAGATAATAATCGGTATCCCGAATAGTTAGATACTCGGAATGAAGACAGTCATTCCGAATAATTAGCTCGTAATTAAGCTAATAGAACTTTATAACAGTATGGACTATATACGCCATCACTATATATATATATATATATATATTAAATATATACTACATCACAGTACATTATAGTATATATTATATATATATATATATTAGTATATATATATATACTATATATATATATATATATAGTATATATATATATAGTATATATATATGATATATATATACTATATATACAGTAGTACTCATGAGTACCGAACCATAGCAGTCGCCGTAGATTTACTACTATTATATATACGGAGCGCGGATAAAATTAAATTTTATGGATATCGATTACGGGATAGGTATATAAAACTGGAGCTCGCGCTAGCGTATAAGTATTTCAGTTATAAATGATCTTGGTTTGGTGGTTATAAGATAGACCTATTCTTAATATAACTAGGCTTATTATACGATTAAGTATAATTCACACACTCTCGTGGCGTTTTTAACTCCGTGTACTCTGAGGTTTATTCGTAATAATACAGCAAGTCAGAAAACGGGGTTCAAGGTGTATCTGAGCGGATCTGAGTTTGAGAATAAGATATCGGTGTACTCTATATATACTGAAAATATCTTGAGATCAGGTGAGAGTCTCAGTAAGTGTAGGTATATAGATAACCGTCGTTAGTTACTGATCGTAGATACGAGTTACGTCGATACGTCGTAACGAGTCTATATAGATCGTCGTAAACACGATCCGTCGTTCTCACGAGTCGTCGTCTAGTATCGATATCGTTGAGTCGTCGTGTCCGTCGTGATCTGTACCTATGAGTTATACGTTATACCGTATGTCGCTCTCGATCTCGTGGCTCAAATATCGGCTTATATATGCGCACCTATGAGGACGCATGGACAACGGGTCGCTGGTCTCGTGGATCCAGTCCGGATCCTAGATAGAAATTACCTAGATGAATGTTTCACTCCTAGAATAGGGCTATGCCCGTGAGGTGTGAACTTTTATGAATATATATCCCTTCATTAATATCAAATAATTATGAAATCTACCGGTGTAGAGTGGGAGTAGATAAATATTATATTTTTATACCCCGTGCAAAACTATACTACGGTACGTGAGTCGAGACGAAATTTATACCGCAAGGTTGAACGTACGATCACATATCCGTAACGAATATAGTTGCCATTACACGCATTTCACTCTGATCAAATAAAATTTAGCGATAACGTCACGCTATTGTAAACGGGGCGACGAACTATATAAATCTGAGATACGGCTCACTACTCGAGTATCTGAGCTAGGGCGATAGTATAATATACGTACTATAAGTACCTCTTTATATTAAATCGTGGATATCTTAATAACTGTCCTCGAAATAGATAAAGTAATAAAGGTTCGAATAGGAAAGAGTCTTTTACTTGATATCAAAATATATAGACGAAACGTTTATTCGAGTATCGATCTGGGAAAAAGGCATTGAGTGAGATCTGTTCCTTATGAATATTTGTCTATCTAAATTAAGGATATTAAAACACGGAAAAAGAAGCGACTATCTATTTAGCTGATAATGCCGGTTATGTTTCTTTTTTATGCACCAGAGAGATGTAAAACAGGCTCGATCTCTCTCACTCGACTATATACGTAGACGATACTAGAATACTATATACGACGAACGAACGTAATCCACGACGATATCGATAAACGTATAACTATATAGATATCATAGTAGACAGATATATCGTCCCTCATGGAATGATACGCTATGTATCGGACATTGACTCACTCCTCTATCCTGAGGAGTTAATCGATATAGATGATATAATGTATTACATATAACACTGAACGGCCAACTACGTATAGTATCTTATATGGGTATATGATATACTAATATAATATCATACTATATAAGGAATATTAAATATAATAGTAGGCCTATAAACTAGTAATATATATTATTATAGTTATTATCTAGTGAGTATATATAATACCTATGAGATATAATGTAATATATATCTTATAATATGTAATAGTTTACTCACTATATAATAATAATAATAAACCTATATATAATATATATCTATATAAATATATACTAGTATAATATTAACGTGTAACTATGAGCTACTGTTAAGCCGTTATATATTTCTTATAATATAATTCGTACAATTTTTTTTTCGAAATTTCTGAGTATAATATATACTATATACCGTGTTATAATAATATATATATATATATATAATATATATAATTGATATATATGTATCATATATAGTATATATATAATACTTATACTAAACGGAATATATTAGGATAATACTATATAAGTATGTAATAGTAGTAGTATGAGAACTCAGTTATAATACTAGAGAGGCGTGAGCGTAGACGTGTTGTATACAACTAATATATAATATAGTATAGTATCAATACTAGTTTAAATAGTTAATTATATATACCTTACTCATATATATCTCATCATAATATATAGTATATAATACTATATAATATATTAAGTAAAATATTATTATCATATAGCCTCCACCTCCATATATATTATATATACTCTTATTATTATATATATATATACTACTACTCGTTATATATATATAATATTAGTTTATATAATACATATTTACCAGTTAACGATTTAACTGAGTGACCTAGAATTTAGTTACCTATATAATCGAGGTATATGAAATGACGGTATACTACTATTATTATTTATAACTTATATATATATATATATATATAACTATATGATCTTACTGGGATGGGTCTCCGGATATCACCGGCCAAACTATCCCGTATCGGCCTGATCCGGCCCAAGTTTTTGACTATCGCGTATCCGGCGGATATCATTTGTTATGGCGCCGGATAACCCGGATAGGTGTACTTCACTTAGTAGGTTCTTCCGTCGTTGGGGGAAATATTCAAAATAATTTGAAAATTATTCTATGATATAATTAATAACCGTTATTACTATATTCTGGGTGAGAATAATTTATATTCCATACCTATCTATAATATATATATATATTAATAAAATATAAATATACTATATATATATATATATAGTATATATATTCAGTATATAATATATATATAGTACTCAATATAAATTATATACTTGTTTAGACCTTTTCGAATAGAGGATACTTTTATTAAGTGATTGAGAGCCGGAGTGACATCATTTTAAAATGGAGTATACTAAAAAACGCTCGAAATTTGGTGGCGAGACGTTTCATAAATTATATTCATATAGCTTATATCTAAGCAATCGATTTCGACCTTCTAATTAATCAGGCGCTAGAAAATTCTAGATTGATCAGCGGTAACGTTATAGGCGGCCACGAAACCTTGATGCATACTCTTTTTAACGATTAAGACATAAATTGGTTAGATCTCAATACACTTCTAATTCATCATATGATTACATTTAGCCTAGAAGGAGAATTAGTGTCAACTACAACTAAGGGATAAAAACTCTAATATTTTTCAACTGAAAGGTAAAAAAAAATACCAATTTCTTCTGGCGGTGTTGGCCCGCATAATGCCGAGAGGATAGCAAAGAATATGGAGCACAAAATATGGAATTTAATGTTGTGTGCGCGCACACATTAAGTTTTTGCATTCCACTGAAATTCAACAAATTTTTTTATTAGTCCTCTAATTGGGAGAAACAGATTGGAAATTAAATCTGCCGTGGAAGTGATCAAATAGGCCATCCTACCGCTAACTATATATAGCCGCAAGTCATGTTTATCAAATTTTCGCAATCGCAATTACACTTAGATTTCGGAACGCTCACTTCAGAATATATATAATATATATATATATATATATGTGTAATATACTATATATATATATATATATATATATATATATTATATAATATATATATATAATATAATAATATACGTAATATATCAGGGTGTCTCACGAGTAATGTTACAGCGGTGTATCACCCAGTACGGGATGTTGGGCATGAAATGTGGTAAGAATTATAAGTCCGAGGAGTGATTTAATATCAATTAAGGAGGAGTGGGATGATGTTACGTTCTGGTGTCTCGCCGCACGCGCGAAATACGAAAACCGCGCACAAACATCCGAATGTCGAATGGGATTGATACTATTTTTTACTGGCTTCTGTGAAATTGCACATAAAAGAATGAGGTGGGCTCTTCCTCTGGACATTTTTTAATACGGTTGTTCGTTTCCACGCAATGTACCGCATAAACAACTAGACGTCCTCCGTGGACATCATGTGCGTACAACAGGCGAAACGTGTCAATATGAAAATAATTAGGTTAAATACAATAAGCATCATATGCAATAGTATTTAAAAATATCTGTACAGCTGAAAAGAATCTAAGAATTGAAAATTATTGAATGCATACCCTATTTAGATTACAATTGATTACTGTACTATGTAGCGCTAATAACAATACAGGCCATGGATGTGTAGCAACCAACTAAACACTATCAATATGGAGGTTATGTCATAACCTATGAATTATGCATAATAAGTGTAGTGAAACGTATAACTTCAGAGTGGTTTTTTTAGTCAGAGCCATACAAAAAAAATTTGTAAAACATCGGGCCACGTGACCAGTATACCAGAGGTGTACATTAAGCAAAACATGTTGGAGGTGTACATTACGCCAAACAGGAATGCTCGCAGAGCTGCTGCAGAATATTGACAACATTATCCCACTATCGACGACGCGCCGAGCCACATGCCTTGGCAAATAGAGTTTAACAGACGGTTTCTTCAAGGGCATCACCTTCAGTGCACCTTGAGTCGGTACGTTTTCCGTAACATCGATCCACTCGAACATGGGACCGTTCTAAAAAAGCTATTAAACACACCCATAGCAGATAATTGCGAACTGTCCCCTCATCTAACGCGAGCCAGGACTAGTGTCGGTCCCTTGGAGAACATCGAGGAAACCTGTTACGACGCGATTCGTAATTGCATACAACACTCGTATCATATAGGTCCATATCACATGTGTTATCGGGTTTGCGCGCACATCGTTCGGACGAACCAAAAAGCCCGTGCGGCTGGGATTCCTAGCTGTCATTGTTGCCTTTCTATCATGGATGTACCGTTCGAAGGGAGGCACTTAATTGGAGAAAATATTATAGGAGAGCTCGCACTGATATCGTTCTGCTGTCCTCTACGCACGGATATAGTAAGATGTCGGAACAGGACAAAGATTATATGGAGAGGACTCAGACATTGGGCCGGAAACACAAACCCCGTCTAACATAGTTCACACTAGACAATCTAAAGCACCAGTCCCTAACACTTCTCATAACTCAGTTCAACGATTTCTGAGTGGTATACACCAATAGTTAGTGACTTATCCTGGCACCGGGTGCTTAGTTGTGCATCTTTCGCCAAGGTATATTTCCTGAAAGCGAGGACACAGCAGTTACTATAGCGAAGGCTTCCATTTCCATGCAGACCGTTCCCTTGATTGAACTCCTCGAGTGATATATCCCTAATTCAAGAACACACACAACGAATATATTTACTCGAGAGCGATTGATGGTGCCTTTGACAGCACATAAATGCAAAGCTATAGGTGACGACCGTTATGTGGCGAGAGAACATTCACCGGAAAGATGGATCAGAAAAAGATCTAGGTCAAATTTACATGGCCTGGCAATCACCTCCTCAACTTAACACCACTCGGACTCAACTTTCCTGTGGGGGTATCTCAACTAATACAGATCGTCATACATTGGAAGACTGATGTAATAGACTCCATTAACCTCGAGCCCGTAGTCTCGAATCTTGACGCCCGGCGACACACAAGGAAACGCATGTGGGAAGTCAGCGCTCTTGACTTACTGAGTGTCCATATGCTCGGATTCGCAGAGTCAAACCTCGCGCCGCAGAGGACTGAGGGCATGTACTCCTCGCGGTGATGGCAGAGGCCGGGTCGACCTCTCCGAACACTCTTATTGGTAAAATAACATTAAGAACTTTAGCTACAAAGTGAAACGACTCTTAAATTCTTCCCTGACTTCTTGACTCATGTTGTGGATAAGATTCATAAGTGTAAATTTGTTATGATACTATTAACAACGTTAATACATTACATGTATCGAGTATTATGGCTCTCTCTAAACACCAATTAGTTTACGTTCAACTTTTGTGCACATTGCAACTTGTTTAAAACTATTAGAGTATGGTACGAGTTGACAAGGAGCGTCTTAGTGGGTACTACTCCGTAGGGCTCGCGAGAGAGGAGAAGAAACACAGTACATCCAACACATCTCGCAGATGCATAAGAGCCCCACTCCTCATTTTTTATGTTGGCATTTCACAGAAGGGCCATAAAAAATATATATATCCATTCGACATTCACAATGTTTGTGAACATTTTTTCGTTATTTATTGCGTTTGCAATTAACGAAGAGCGGGTCGAGTTATGAGGCACGTGAATATGCGCAGACAACCAAACAATCGTAAACAATATACCATCCTCCTTAGTGAATTAAATAATCGACTTATATTCCTACACGCTAAGTTTTCATAACTTATAATTACATCTCCGTACGGTGATATATGTTCTCCGCTGGTAAGCATAACTCGAGCTGAGAAATCCCTCACACATAGTATATTGATTTCACATACTTACTAGACTATATATATGTGAGTTATAGACTACTATAATCATAACAGCTATTAACTCATATTAATATATATATTATATATATTATATATATATATTATTCTTCTTAGAGCTCAAATAAAAAGAATCACTGCTTTTTACATGCATAAAGTGACATATAGATAATATAGTAAATATAGCAGTATCTCATATACCGGGTAATATTAATTCTACATCTAATAAATACTATATATACTCATAATTATAGTTTGTATACAAGATATGATACACTATACAAAACTAACCTTATATAATCAATTATATATATCGATATATGGTAATAGTCAGTATATAAATAAATAATATCTATAGTTATATATTATATTAAATAACATTGAGATTTATGATGACGAAAACCATACCTATTATAGTATATTTATATTATATAATACACTACCCGGGTAGTAAGGTATAGCACAAGTGATGTGGCAGGACTATCCAACAATTATTTTCTGAAAAAAAATCTAAGTCCCCACAAATCCAAATATAAGTAATATCGTATAGTAATCTATATAGTGCTTCATATGGAGGTTTCACTATTATTAATTACGCAGTTGATTAATGAGTTGCGTTTCATAACTCATATTATATATACAATAATTATATACGATTAATTACTATATATTATTATCAAGTGAGTATAATGTTATAATATTGATAAACATATACAGTATCGATATATTGATTTTAGTGACTTATTAATTTTTTCAGAAAATATATATGAGAGTCTGTGCTATAACCTTTACCTTAAGAAGCCTGGTATATATATTATCAGCATGATGACTCACCGGATAATCGAACGCGATATCCGGTCCAGGAATAGTATCGGGTGGAGAACGAGGATCTCGATGAACCTTCCAGCCAGAATCCACAGAGATATCGCGCTATGCCCCACCGAGGAATACGTATAAAATACTTTTGGCTTGAATTAATTTTTAGTTAATGTATAAAAAAGGTTCCGAGGTGATATAAATTCTGTTATCTTCAATCTTCTGCGGGAGTGAACGCGTAACGCGATGAAAAGACGGCGGTTCAGTGAGGCGGTTCGGAGGTAAGTTGCTCCATGTTTTTCAAAGGAGTAGCGTGAGAGAATGCTAAATTTAGTTATAAAGGAAAAAGTGTTATATTTGCGTGACCGTGTTCGGTCGAGGAGCGTCGACGTAAAAGTGGTTATATATTAGATTGGCAAAAATAAAAATTAAAACGATATTTTAAAAGCGTTTATTGATAAAAATGTCAACGTGTACGCCATGAAATCTTACGAGGATCGTTTGAAAGCATGCGTCGTCTTGATGAAGTATTGCACGGAGACTCTGTTGCCCCGTTTATCACCAAACACCATCGTTCTGAAACTGCAAAACTTTAAAACTTTCCTCGGTGTATCTAAAGATATGAGGTTTGTATTGCCGATGGTGAACACTAGAATCGTAAACGATTTCGTAAAGGAAGATTTGGTCGCGATCGTTAAAAAATTGAACTGTTGCGAAAAGGCGTACGAAATAAAGAAATTGAAAAAAGATCCGAAGCGAGCGATATTCACGGAAGACGTAGAGCGAGTGCTGAAAAGTCCATACTACTCGAAGGGATGGTCGCTCTTGATTAATTTTCAAACTCGTTATCGTCTCGAAAAAGAAGTCTCGAAAAAGAAACGGCGTTTATCGATTATTCCCTTAGCAAATTAAGGGACATTTTGATTTTTCAGTTAATCGTTACGACGTCGGCGAGGTCGGGAGTGATCGGTAATTTGACTATCGGCGAATACGAAGAAATCGAAAAATTGCCGTTGCCACCGCAAGGTTCGGAATCATCGCGTACCGTGGACCTATACGTCCTGCATTGCCACAAACATAAAACGAGCGCGAAATACGGAGAAGTACATTTATTCGTAACTCCGACGATGAAGGAGGGGTTGGAGGCGTACGTGAAATTTATTCGACCATTTTTAATGTCGCATTCGTCTTCTAAAGCAGAGGATAAACTTTTCATCACCGAGAGGGGTGCGTCTTTTACGCCACAATCCGTGTATAACAGCATGCGAAGACTGACTGAACGGTGCGGTTTGACCAAAATATTTACCACCACTCGGAATCGAAAGGGCACAACCACTGAAACGGCCGAGTGTCAATCGCATTTAAAAAAGGAGGTGTGCGACATTATGTGTCATAGCGAACGAACTGCGGAAAAGTTTTATAAATCTTACGCGGAAATAGGGGTTTTGAAAGAGACATTTTGCCAAACCAAAAAGGGCCGAAGCATTATTAATTTTTCGGAACATTTTTGCTCGCCTTAACCTCATTTACGTGTAGGAGAAAAAATGAAAAAAAAAATGCAACCTAATAAATACTTTTCTTAAGTCGATCAAATAAAACGTCAATTTCTTTACTCGATATTTTTTTTCTTATCCTATCACAACACCTTAACCACATAAACATGTGCTCACGGAATGCTATCGACGAGCATATGATGTACGCGATGATTGAATTCGCATTTAGATTTTCAGTTTTTGCTCTATTTTTTTATTTACTTATAAGATCGTCGAATAATATATCCCGAACAAGCGAGAATGTGAAAAAAATATTAGAAACGATTTCAACTTGGAGTAAAACTACCGAAATCCTATGAATAAGAAATCAAGAATTCTAAAGGGAGAAAGGGAACTTCGAACCAATAAACGACAATGTGATTAATCGAAAGTGTTGAAAAGTTTTCTTTCGAGAGATATGCCGCCTACGGACGATTGAAAAGTTATCTCGCCTGCTGCTGCTGCTGCGAGTACCTCGAATAAAAATAAAACTTGTTTTTGGTTTTTTAATCTCCTTTATTTATTTTCAGTCGAGCCGTACATTAAATATACGGCTGGAACGAAACCGAAACCGAGTTATTCCTCGACGCTATTAATAGAAAACGGATGACCGGTCGACAATTCCGCGATAGCCGAAGATTCCGGGAACTCGATTTTTAATTCATCTCTATCCGCGAAGATCAAAGACGACGCGCTCTCTCGTTCTTCTTCCTTATTCAACCTCCGCCCAATTCTCCCGTCGTCGTAGATATCGGCGGAATCGTCTTCGTTTTTATTTTTCGTACTGTTTTCACTCACGATTTTCAAAATCGAACTCGGAGATGTATCGACGTTCTGTCGAATATCCGCCGCGGTAATTCCATTTGAAATCATACTCTGAATAACATTATCGCAGTAATTGAGTTTTATTAAGCTATAAATTTCGGTCGTTTTTTGGTTTAAAAGTTCGTTCGCGTCCGTAAAATGATCACAAAAAATATGTTTCGCTACGATTTCGAGAATGAACGACATTAATTCTTTAAGTCCAAGAAAAGTCATATCCTTCAAAACATTGGGAACCATTAAGAAACACTTCACCGAAGTATTTTCGTAAACGACGTGCAAAGATAGTTTTGAAAAACTAGCGTAAATTTTTCTATTATTTTCCAAATTCGATATGATTTTTTTCCAACGTTTCAAATACGAAATGTCACGCTTCATATCCGCTCGAGCGGCGTCGTCGAATTCCATAACGTTTTCCGAGTACGGTTTTTTAATCAATTCGTCAATTATTTTTCCTAATTTCATGAAATCGTGAATAGTATCTCGGTTCTTTTCCAACGATAAGCTATTTTCTAATTCTTCGAGCAACGGTTCGTTGAATGACTTTATTAATAAACGAAGACGTACGATGTCGATTTCTCCTGGTATTTCTATGTTACTCGAGATGCCTTTAACATTAATGAAATTATCGCTATTATTGTTATCAGTCGCGGTTCCCAAATTAAATTTTTCCGGTATTATCTCATTCAGCGCCGATAGTTCGATAAACTCATTTTTAAGACTTTTCAACGGAATAATTGAGTTTAGTTCTCGTTTTAAATATCCCATAGAAATGAAATCGTCTTCACCGTTTTCTTCGTCTTTTAGGAGCGATCTTTTTGGAAACAAATAGGAGTAGAGTCGGTTTGGTTGAGCGGCGTTTTGGAATGCATCCGCGCATCCGTCGCACAATATTCGTATCACCTCGCCCAGAGAGTTTAAAAAACTTTTTTCCCCGAATGTCGGATAAAAACTTTTGACGATATCCAACATGATTTCGGGGAAAACGCTCTTTAGGATATCCTTCATCGAAAGGGCGTTAATGAATTTTTCTTTCTTGTTAAATTTGACGAGTTCGCACACACTATTCACCGAAGGTCTGAGAAGCCCGTTATCTTGTAACGATTTTAAATCTTCGTCAGGCAAAAACATTTCCGCAGTTCTATCCCCTTCGTTATGGAAGTTTAAATAAACGTGGAAAAATTTCTCGTACGCCGATTTTTCAGAGCAGTACTTGCCAACAGTTTTCGTTACGAAAGGAAACAGTTTGCTACTGATATTTGAATTTCGCAGCGTACTCTCGGAGAGATAAGCGAATTCGTTCCATATTTCGTCCTGTCGATCGCCATTCGAAAAATATTTAATCAGTTCTAATTTTTCAAATATTTTTTCGATGTCATCTTTTTGGTTTCGGATATCTCTCATAGCCGCCGACGACGCGTTTTTGTTCGTCCATCCGTCGTCATCGTCGTCGTTTTCGCGGTCTATCAATCGGGGGCTGTAAAATCCGTTTCTTTTAAGGGCGGCGACGCACGCCACTTCCTCGGGCGGCGGGAATCGTCCCATTTCCATTATTTTACCGGATAAAAGTTGCCATTCTGGGATATCATCCGGCGTCGACATCGAAAGAGGGTTAGACTTAATCAACGACGAAGAGTAATCACGCCGCAACAATTTAAGTCGATGAGATAATGCCGTATCCCTATCGTTAATAAGGTAAAAATCTAGCTCGTTAAAATTTGAGAATCTCATTTTCAACATTTTGGGGGAGAAGAGCCGCGACGAAGAATCCGCGGCATTAGGCGTTGCGGACAAGATTTCTCGTTCGATTCTCTTTTTGTTTACCCAAAACGCCGACGACGACGGGCTTTTACGTCCGTTGGCGTCGAGGTCGTTCGGTTTAAGTAAATTTTGAACTATTTTAGATTTAAACTGAATCGGAGTTCTGTTGGGTTCGGCGTAGAACCAGAGTTTCGGAGAATCACCTAAATTCTTGCAAACGCCTTTATTTTCGTAAGCGGAAACGAACGCCTCGGAAAAAAAGAATAAGCCGGAATAGCGGGAAGGAAATGTTTTTTCGGTCGTGTCTATCATCGTCGTCGTCGGCAGGTACGGGGAGGAATTTTCCGAAGCCTTTTCGACGATATAACTAATGCAACGAGCTGCATTTTTACTGTGCCATAAATTTTCGCGGAAAAAGAAATTTAGAATCGACCACAACGCTTTTTCGTGGCCAAACGCAACCGCCAATTCGATGATTTGACGAATTTTTTCGTACATATTGATGTCCTGAAGAACCAATCGCGCGTCTCCGATTTCGTCGGTTAACAATGTTTCTACCTCATCGAGAAACGCGTTCGCGATCTCTCGTTTTGTTTTCGCCCCCTTTTCGCTATCGCTTTTAGGGGTTAAAGCTTTATTGTACGAAACGTCTCGAGCGCCCGCGGCGCCGCCGCCATTTACACCTTCCGCGAACAAAATGCCTTCGAGTTTCGGAAGCGGTGGCGAAGAAAAGTTTTTCCCACCCTCGTTGCGGCTGTAATACGATAAGCGAAGATCGTCGATAAGATATTTTTTAGCCGAAAAGTTCGCGTTTATTCGTTTCATCGAGTCGAATTTTAGCCTAATTCTCCCATCGTGAAAAATGAAACCTCCCACCCCCCCTCCACCTCCGCCAACAGCCGAGTCCGACGAAGACGGGAAATAATAATTTAATTCGGCGTCGGATGAAAAGCCGTATATCGGTATAATCGTTTGCTTAACCGATTGAGAGAAGCTTAGTATGTTGCATTTTTGGCAACCGTAAAGGATAGGAATTTTTTTAGGTTTATTCTCCTCCAACCTAACTACGTTGGCGAAAGACCAGAACAGTGAACGGGTGTTTAAATTTACTGCGGGAATTAAAGTCGACAATCGCGTATAGATTCCCTTATTCGCTCGTAACTCGATGCGTTCGCTATGACAAGCGTAGTTTCCGTAATAGACGGGGCTCGTTAATTCCAAACCCATCTTTTCGAGTATATACAATTTTTTCCTTTTCTTTTTCAGAATACCGATTTTATCGTCTCTCACGAAGAAAATTAAAGTTACAAATTCCACGGAAAGCGGAACACCGAATAAAATTTCTTCGTATTTTTTCTCGTCGATATACGGCGCGGGCGTTAAGTCAAGGGTCACTCTTTCCTCATCGTCGTTTTCACCTCCAAAATTAATTTTTATCGAACGGTTCATTTCATCGAATTCCCATTGGTCGGCGCTCAAAATTTTGGTCTCCCAGAGGCAAGACTCGCATCCACTATTTGAGCAGTGAATAATGAACGGGTAAACATTTTTCATTTCTACGTGCGTTATGTCTTTTATCTTCTCTTGTTTTCTACGTATATTAATAGTTTTTATTATTATTATTTTTATTCATTATTATTTATTATTATTAGTTATTATGCTCATTATTCATATAATTATTATTATTATTATATATTCATATTATTTTATTATTATTTATTATTGATTATTGATTATTTATTATTATTTTAGTATTATTATTATTATTATTATTATTATTATATTGTTATTATCGTTAGTACGAGTGAATTAGTTTAAATTTAAAATTAAAAATTATATTTATTTAATTAAGCGTTGTGATTTCTTTAAGTGGTTTATACATAAATAGCATCAAGGTTTAAAAATAATTCCATATCCAAGATTTAGTTCTTTAACTAAAAGTAAAAATGGCCTCTAACAGTTTTCCGTGGATACACCAGAGAAGAAAAATCGATCCTAAATTCTTTGATAAGTACCCTCCTAGATTTTGCGCCCTCCTCATTTTGGACTTGGATTTTGAAACTTTGGAAAAGATTTTTAGATATACTATTAAAAGCATCTTATTTTCGAAGCGACTTTTCGAAAAAGGGTCGGAGCACTATGCTGAAATACATCCGTGTATTCACATCACTAAGGAAGAGAGGGTGGAGAAGTTACCCGCTAATTCTCACGTCGTGATCATGCAAAACGTCACAAATATTATATCACACAAGGTAATCGCCCAGGTTATTGAACGAGGGGTAGAATCAAAAACTTTAAAAATTGGAGAAATCGATTACATGACTGGTGAATTTAACGAGAATTATGAGCAATATCAAGGCAGCAGGTCTTTTAAAATAAGCAGCATTTTTTTTGGAAACTGCAAATGGAGAAAAAAATTTCAAATGGAGGATCCCGATTTTAAATTAATTGACGTGAACTTAGTTACCTTGTGCTCTTTAAAACTTCATGATTTCGTACCGAAGAAAACAAATAGATTTAGCATGCGCTACGAATACGATTTTGGCGGCGGAAACGAAGAGGAAGAGGCCGGGGAATAAGTATTGTTTTGTTTTGTATTATTCAAAACCATTAATTAATTTAATCACTTATTCGCTTTTGAATATTAATTTTATTAGATTAGATAAAATAAAATTATTAATATTTAAAGACATTTTAGTTAGTTAAACCTTTTCAATATAAGGAGATCCGACCTTTTTTATATTCACTTTCAAATTTAGTTCCTTACCGGAAAAATGGACTACAAAAAGTTCCCTTGGTTGCACCCCGGGGTTCAATATTCAGAAAAGAACAAATTTGAACCTCGGTTTTGCGCGTTTCTTATTTTCGATCTTGACTACGATTTAGTGGAAAAGCTCTGCATATATATTATCAAGAGCATAAAATTTTCTAAGCGAGTGTGCAGCGGGGGACCGGAATACTTTGAAAATATAAAGCCTTGCATTCATATAACTAAAGAAAAATCTCCCTTTCGCTTACCAACAAATTCGCACGTCATCATTTTACATAACATTACAAATAATACATCGAGAAAATTAATTACTCACGTTCTACAACGAGGCGTGGACGAATATGACTTAAGTATTGGACTGATCGATTTTATAACTGGGTTTAAAAACGAGAATTATGATCAATATAATGGTAAATATTTACGCCTAGGCAACGTTCTCTTGAAAGAGCGGGAAAGTAGAGTGAGATATCTTTTGTCCGAAAGCGATTGGAAGTTAATCACTTTAAATTTAACAACCCTGCGTACACTAGGGCTTCATACGTACGAAAATGTGGTGGGAGATAAAGATGATGAAGAGGAAGATAGCTACCAAAACGATAGCGAAAATGAAGAAGAAGAAAATGATCCGGATGAAGATGAAGAGAGAAGTGAAACCGAGAGTGAAGAAGAAGATGAATTAGATATTCAAAGATCTGAATACCCGAAATCTTCATCATGGGATAGTGCCGTGCAGCCAATCGAAAAAATGAATCAGCCGGACCATTATTCTGAAAATTATCGCGGGGAAAAAACGGCTGAAGGTAAAAAGAGCAGAATGTATAAAAAAATTTAGTATTCCATATTACATAAATTGAGTTGACTATTCCCCTCTGACTTTTTTTGTTCAATAAAATTTGGCTCTTAAGTGATAATTTTTTCTTGTGTATTATTTTTACCTTTATAAATATTTCAAATACTAATAATAATAACAAAATTTGGATTGACACCTATAATTTCGCGTATGTGGCGAGAAATCTCACCAAGATAGTCAAAAAAGGAAAATGTTAAAGCTCTGATAGTTTAAAAACACTTTATTAAGAAAAAATATAAAAAATACGGATTATGCGAAACACCTAAAATATTTAGATGATATTTATATTATACAAACTCTACTGAAAGTAGTCCGCATACAATGAACGCATCGAAAATATATTCTCTCTATTTTACGATTTTCTCCCTTACATCTGTTATGCTTTCTGCTTCAATTGCCGATGATGGTCGAAGCGGCATGCATCAACCGCTCTATTTTTGATGACGTCGGTGAATTTTCTTCTCGATTGGCTTTATAGAGGAGGGAAATACTTTTATCAACCTCTTCTTCTTCTTTTTCTTCTTCTTCTCCGTAATCACTTTTGTGTGAGCTCCTACCTTCGCTTTCGATTCCTGATTTACTTTCGTTCACGTTATGCATTACTGCGGAATCGATTTTTTGATTATCTTCGTCTTCGGACTCGCTGTCGCTTTCACTGTCGCTTTCACTGTCGCTTTCACTGTCGCTATTACTACTGCCACTGCCACTGCCACTGCCGCTACCACTACTACTACTACTGCTGCTACCGTTGTTACTACTACTATTGGCATCAGCCTCGTTATCGATCGGATTTTCTTCCTCCTCTTCAGGCGACATGGTTTCCAAATTTTTTTTTTTCATTGCCTTTCCTAATTCTCTTTCAGGATGACCGTAATTACAATTTTGATTGTATTTAATTCTGCTTTCGGCTGAAATATTTGTTTCGTTTTCACTCGAAATTGCTAAGGAGTTTGCCAGAATGGAATGTAGGTCGGATTTTGAAATAGTTTCCAAAGGTTCCGCAATATTATATATTCGTTCCAGCTCTTTTTCACGCTGCTGCTGGTGCTGTCGCTTCTGGTGCTGCTGCTGGTGCTGCTGCTGGTGCTGTTGTTGCTGCTGGTGCTGTTGTTGCTGCTGGTGATGTTGCTGCTGCTGGTGCTGTTGCTGGTGCTGTTGCTGTTGTTGTTGCTGCGAGTTCTGCTGGTGCCTCGGGTTCTGCTGGTGCTGCTGCTGGTCGGATGCAACAACCTTTTGCAGCCCCTGCTCTTGAAACTGTTCGGCGTCATGAACTTTTTCTGCATTCTGCTGTCGTATTTGGATTTTGTCAGCCTTGTCCCGCTCCCGCTCCAGAGATATGGGCTCGGCAACATTTCCTCTTTCCACCTCCTCCTGTCTTTGGGGATCGTCATCATCATCATCATTTTCTCGCTCCTGACCGGGTTTTTGCGTATCGTCAGCTTTCTTTTTTTCTCGAAAGGGTGCAACGTTGTCAAGAAAAGATAAAGCGCTCGGACGATCGCCATTTTCATTTCCGACTCTACCTTCTCTTCCCTGGCTGGCCCACATATGTAAACTACGCAAACTGTTCACAGTGTCTTGAATACATTCGTCGAAGCGAACCTTTTCTTGGCTATCCGAATTTCGGTTAGGGAAATCAGTCGCTTCATCGGTGGTTGGATTGCTTTTACCTTCAACCATTTCAACTGTAGCTCGAGCAGCGCTGTTGCTGCTGTTAGTAGCAACATCGCTAAGACTTTGCGAATTATTTCCCTCGTTGGGGTTTTCACATACCTTCTCTTTCTCTTTTATGTTTAAATTTTTCTTTGAGGAATTACTCTCGTTTTCGTCCTCGCTTAAATTTAAGTCGATCGAGCATACGTCCGTAAGCGGTATCTCCTTCCTCCGTTTCAAAGTGTCTCGCTTTTTTTTGTTATTTGAAAGTTTTGAAGCGTCGTCGATTGTAGATTCGAGGCAAAATTTGATTAACTTATTTTGGTGGTGGTGCTGCTGCTGCTGCTCTTCTCGCAGTGCGTTGTCATATTTTCGTTTTCTTTCGGAGGTAAGCGAGGCGCCCTTCGACCCCAGAATGCTTTCCGAAATTTTTATCAACTTCGAATGTTTTGCTTTAGAGGGGGGGCTGGAACTCGATTTTTTACGTTTATTTTTACTATCGCTGTCGGGATTAATTTCCGACAATATTTCGTTTTCTTGAAATTTACCTTTGCTGTTCAGGGCTATATCGGGATTTCGACGTGGTTCTTCATGATCCTCTTTCGGATCCGGTCGGTTTGCCCGTGGTCGATGCTCCTCTCGCTGTTCCTCGATTCTTAAAAGCTGTTCCTCTTGTTCTCTCTTTCTCTTGTTCCCTTTACCATCGTCCTCGCTGCTTTTTTTTCTTTTATTGTTTTTGTTTTTAGTAGTAACAAGCCGAGGCTTGCTCCTTACGGAGCAAGACTTGTCTTTGAGCACGTGCTACGCACGCGCATAGGGCTCGCTTCGCTCGCCCGAGGAAACCGGTCTTGAGGGCCATTTTTGGGCACTTTTGGCGATGATGACAAAATCGATGTGAAACCCATCACGGTTTTCGGGCTCTTTTTTTTTAAAAGGATATAGATAATTTTAAAATCTAGTTTTTTACCTTTTGAGCAAATGGAATCTACGTTTTTTAAAATGGCTTTCATGGACTTATCGATTTTTTCGAGAGTATCGTCCGTACATTTTATAGTATCGTACATATGGGGCATGTAAGCTTCCTTTAAACATTTCTCTAGTCTTATGTTAGCGAAGGTATACTTCGTTTTAGGAATTTTTATTCGGTATCTACTGAAATTGAAAAGAGATTTGGGGGTACTGACGTTTTTATCATCTTTAAAAATGAAGTTTAAATCGATCTCGTTCTTTTTGTAATCGAAAATAACTCCCTTTGAAAAAGAAATAATGTACTTCAATGCGTCGTTGTAATTTGCGGTCGATGATTTGTTAATCAATATTGAAAAGGTCGCCGGGTTCCACGAGGCTTCATCCGATCCCTCATCGTAATAAACATCATCATCGCCATCGTCGTCGTCATCCGTCGAATGTGAATTTCTCTTTAAAATTTTGTGAGGTTTTAAACTGGTATGCAGATAAAACGCATCCATGCCCACTATGTGGGCGTTGCAGAGACGATCGGTGGACGTGAAATGAAAATATACTTTATTCACTTTCATCATTTCGTGAATCGGGGAAATGTCAAAGGAGCTGTACCATAACCGAAACGGGTCTAAAAAATCAAATATTTCACCACCTTCCGTGAATTTGTGAACGAGTCGATTTTCATCGAAAAGCAAATGTTTTTCGATGTATTTCTGCGTTTCCTCTGAGTAGGTGATCGCTTTGCCGAATTTTGCGGTAAGTCGAACAGAATATTCGTTTACGGGTGAATACAACTGGTATCGGCTTATAAATTGGTCCATTTCATTTCTGAGAATTTCTTTTTCGAATAATATTTCTTTGATATTTTCCGATTTCTTCGAACTACATTCGGGTTCGACGAGGGGTGGGTGGAGGCGGATGTTCGATTCCAGTAAGACATCGATCGAAAAGGTTAAACTGAAGTGACCGTTGACCATTCTTTTAAGTTTTTTAGCGTTAGATCCATTTTTGCGGGATTCGTCAGATTTTCTTCGATTTATTAGTGAAAACAAGTATTCCCGGACGCCCTCCTGTTGCTTGAAAACTCCAGTTTGTCTGATTTCCGATTTTTTAATGTCTTCAAATATCCAATCGCAATTTTCTTTAGAAAAAATAGTTGGCAAACCTAGATTAATTTCTTCGTTGAAAAATGATCCGTCGAACAAACCTTTTGATGGGTGATCATCGTCTGTGGCGAGGCCTTCGTCGTTTATTTCTTCATTCTTCGGTTCAAATTCATACGCGGTCGCTGATAATATTATTGAAGAACTGAAAATATTTTCGGTTATTTTTAATTTCGTGGCCCCTATTTTAATATCGGCTGTGGCGGTGGATCGAGTGATGTGTTGATTATCATCATCATTCCCCAATGCTCTAGAACTGATTCGCGAGGAACGTAGATCGATCTGATGAAACGTCAATTTCAGCGTAGAGTCCTTCGGTTTTTGCGCGTCCTTATCGTGCTTGCGTGTTAAAAGTTCGCTCACGCCACGCTCCATAAAAGAGCGGTTTTTCTTAATTTCCAGCGAAAGCATTTTCCTTTCATTTTGAAAATATTTTAAAATATACTCTTTCTCGCTAATCAAGTCGAATATCTTATACTCTTCATTATATATTTTGTGATCCCTCGTTTCATTTCTGGCGTGATTTAGGTATTTGATTTTTGTTAATGCTCCATAAATATAACTTTTAAAATAGGGTTTTTCGTATTTAGTTCTCTCTTCAGTCACCGCGTAAAGGCTGTCTAGACACGCGTAAATCGCGATGCTGGGTGAGTGAGAGTAGCTGAAGATGACCGGACATTTTTCCTCTTCGTTCAGCGAAAACCTATACTTTTTGGTAAAAAAGTTTCTTTTGCAAAAAATATCATCGTGTTCTGGATCGATGTAAACCATAAAGTCTTCGTAAAGGGGTATGGTCACACCTCTTTCAGTCATTAGTTTATGAGCGTTTTCTTTCGCGTCCAATAAATATTGCAGGGTCGTGCCGTCAAATGTATTGAGAGTTTCTTCGTACTGTTCGACAATTTGTTTTGTGACGTCAAAATGGTTGTCAAGATCCTTCTCATATCTCTGTTTCTTGGGTTCTGACGACGTCGAGGGGGAGTCATTGGCTTCCATGGCGGGCGATTGAATGAATGAGAAATGAATTTCGAAACGCTTCTTTTTAACGGCAATAATAAGGAATCTCTCGCGCCAGCGGAGTAGACTAAATCCTCCTCAGTAAGCTGTAAAAAAGCAAACAAAATACAATTGTTAGTATTATATATTATATATTCTATTTTAAATTATTAGGCGTTAAATTTATATAAAATAAAAAGATAATAAAGCAACATTTTAAATTTTTTCGAATTTTTAAAAACGTTCTCTTAATCTATCTATTTGTTTTTAATTATGGAAGAAAAAATAATCGAACCGCTCGGCTACAAGTCGCGTATGAGGATTAAATCCAACGAAAAAAGGGGGCGCGTTCCGTTAAAACACAAAATCGTGAATCACCCCGACCCCTCGATTAAAACTTTTTTACTACCCGATAATTTTTTTTCTTTCGACAATTTACTACTTCCCGAAGATTTTTATCTCGATCGATCTTCGCGACCCGAACGGATGCAGCGACTGGTAACGGAACCCCATCATCATTACAAAACCGCCGATTTCTTTTTGGAAAACGAAGAAAATATTAAAAAACTAATGATTTCTCTGATTGAAAAAATGATTTCGCGGGGACGGAGCGATATCGACTCGTCGCCAAAAATCGACGAGCGGTCGGAGGACGAAGGGTGCGAGGTCTTATCGATAAATTGTCGCGGGAACAAAAATCTCCAAGCGTTATTTATGAGAATTCAAAGAAACGACCTATTAGGTGAAGAGGAGGAGGAGGATTCGCGAGATTTGGCTGAAAGAGCTATAGTGTCGAACGTTATTTTTATATACGGCAACGGACCTCAGAAAAATCCGACGGGGTGCGTTTTTCAGAATCTAAATATCGCCGCCGCGCGAACGACGACGACGACGACGACGACGACGATGACGATGACGCCCTCGCCGGAAATCGAGAGTCGCCAATGCGACGACGACAGCGTCGGAGAAGAAAGAGCAGCTATTGGTAGCGGAAGACCAAGTGAAGGAGTTCTCGACGACGACGACGACCACGGCCAAAACGACCATGGCCAAAACGACCACGACCAAAACGACCACGACGATGGAGGAGCCCTCGATTTCGGAGAATCTTTCGCCGTCGATGCTGTAACTCTTCCCAGTTTTATCGGTTCTGAAAGGCAAAAAGAAGTAATTAAACACTCGGCGTTTAAAATAAAAATTAAAGCATTCACCTCAAGAATCATCAATTCCTATTTAGACACGGCTTTAAAAATACCGAAAGTAAAAGGACACGCATTTCCATCTATGAAAATTAAGAAGGACGTAAAGAATATAATGGCCGATCAAAGTTACGAAAAGGCGCTTCAGAAGAGTATTTTAAATCACATGCCGGAAGACGCTTTGACGAAAACTCACCCCGTACGAATCAAGAAGACGAAAAAATTGTTGTCGGACGAGATAACGCGCCTGAAACTGAACGAAATCACGCACACCCAATTCATGAAACAGCTCGGCGTCAAATTGAACCCGAGCCATGGGAAAATTCTCGACGACATCACCAGACTACGAAATTTAGAGGACTTCCCCGAACCGAACATAAAAATTCATAGTTCAAAATGCGACAATTTATTAAAAAAAATCGCCACCCCGGAAGAGATAAAAATAAACGACAAAATCAAGCGGTCCCCGGCGTACCCGCCGAGGAGCGGTGACGACCTTCGACTCCAAAAATTCGTAGAAGAAAGCAAAACGTTGCGCTTATTAGATAAAGCCTTCGTGAACGCCATGAAGGGAGTCAAGATCGGGACCGTTAAATTTCTTAAAACGCGATTCGCGAGGTACCTTATAGTTGGCGGCGTAGTTTACGGGGCGTTCAAGTTAATCGTCATCCCACATTTGTACGGAAGCTCGGGCTGCCACCTGAATCGCGTGAACCCGAACATTCCGGGGCGCGTAGAGTCCGAAAAAATAATCGAATTCTCCTGCGACGACAAATCATCGCACGGCGAAGTAAGAATAGGAAAGCACCCTTTCGAAACCGAAATCGAGCTTTGGGAGAATGAAAACCAATCAGAAGGCGAGGTTTATTCCTACGACAACGAATTTTACGATTCGGTTAAGGGGTACTCTCACTGCAGCGCCAACGACGTGAGAGCGTACGGCAAATGCGGGGGGTGGGGGTCTTTCGGCCGAGGGTTTCCGCTTTCGACGAAGTTCGACGTTTCCAAAATGGAAAAAGGAACGAGCCTCACCTGCGATAAAGCCATGGGCGTCTTAGAGGCCGCGGCCGACCTTTCGGTGGGAATCGTTGGTAAGGTCGTCAGTTCGGTAGGCGAAGGGGTCCTCGCCGCGGGAAAGAACATGTTCGGGAAACTCACGGCTAAAATTTACGATAGTCCGGCGCTCGCCACGGGAGCGGCGATCGCCTGCGCGCTTTTAACTCTTCGGGCGTCTAAGCGAGTCGGATTGTCGCTCTTCGTGTTCTTCGCTATAATAATAATCGCCTATATCTACAGGAATATTTACTCTCCCTTATTCGGTCCTTCGAATGAATCGCGAGAAATTCAAAAGGTCGGAACTGACGACGACGACGACGAAACGAAGCGACTAGAAAACATCACGCACTCTAATTTGACCAACGCCAATAAAAAAAATGTAAATAAATACATTATCTATATTTAATTTTTACACCCACCTGGTTCTCGTCTGATCATTTTTCCAGCTACCGTCTTGATGAAATTTTTTCGTTTCGTTTTTTTAACCCTGACGCTACACGCGGGAACTCGCTGATGCTTCTTTTAGACCGGGAATGAAGTTTTGCCACGAACAACCGATCTTTTTATATATTTTTTTCTCGCTAATTCAGCAGTAAATAATTTGGTGTTTTTAAAAGGTATTCTTTAATAAAATGTATCGAGATTAAAAATTTGCGGGTCTCAACCTGTCGCCTTGAAACGATAGGTATATTCGGGACTAAAAAATTACGTAATAAAAATAAAATTAATTTATTAAAAAAGTTCATTATTTTTGTTATTACATATTTTATTTTATTTTATTTTGACTCGCATATTAGAAATTAAAAGGCGTAATATAATATAATAAATAAATATTTTATTCGCGGTTATTACGTTACTATCGCTCGAATCTATTGAAAACTTTGCGTCGATGTTCGTGACTTAAAACGCGATTTAAGGTATATTTTGTTTCGTTAATTCTTTTATGAAATCTCGCTCGATCCCTCGCAAACATTTCCCAAGGACTCTTTCTATCGCGATCATCGGCTAAGTATATTTCAACATTATCTGAAAAAGTCACTTTCGTCGGGGTTTTCGAGCGCGTATTTAAATCTGCGTTTTCGTTCCATCGTTTATTCGCTTGAAAAAGATTTTCATTCTCGCTTAGAGAGACGCCCGATTCTTCCTCCTCTTCTAATTCATTCCGATCGGGTTTTGGTAAATCGTCGAAAGTTTTAGAAAGTAGTTCTTCGATATATCGGCCCAGGCCTTCTTCTTTTTCTTCTTCTTCTTCGCTAATTTTAACTCGAAATGGATCACTGGCGCGCTCTTCACCAGCTTCGTTCTCCTTAATTTTCGGGATCCCTCGTTTCTCTATATCATAAACGGGCTCTAGTTTTTTATCATCGCGAGCCGAAATACTTTCATTCCTGGGGCGAAGATTAATTTCATTATCGTTCTCTGGATCCTTTACGCCACACACATCGAGCTCAGGAAAGTAACGTTCTGGAAATTCCCAATTCCTCGGTATCATTTGTTTCATCTTCCCTTTCCTCCGTCCCGTCCTGCTCATTATATTCTTCCTCATCTTCTTCCGAGTTTTCTGATCCGTGTGCTGATTGAATTTTATTGCTCAACAAAAGATTATTTTCATTAGAGGTGTCACTTTTTTCGTCGAATTTGCAGTCTGGAGAATATAGCTCTTGATAAGGACTATTTATATTTTTGTACGATTCGGAAGCGATGTCAGCACATCTATTTCCAATTATATGTTCGTCTTTTTTTCCATCAATTGGGGAATTAACGTCGTCCGCTATTAAAAAATCAGATCGATGTTCGTCTATTGATGGCGCGGAGTTATTTTTGAAAACGAGCTTTTTCGGTGTTTGGTGTACTATTAATTTTTCATCGTTACTAGCCGCGTTAGAAAAACTAGACTGATCATTTTTATGTTTCATCATTTGATAAAGGTTTTCCCCTCCAAACACATCTTTAAATATTTCTTCTGAAGATGAATTTTCGATATTCATTTTTGAAGTTTTATGAAGCAAAAAATTGAAGATAAGGTTAATTTAAAATTTTTTTTTTTTGGAAAAAAGAAATATATTTATTATCGCGATAATTATTTTTGAAAATATAACGTGACAAGGGTGATATTTATCCATAAAGGCGTGAGAAACAAAATAATGAAAACGGCGATGCCCGCAAATCTCGGAAAACCTGAATCGCGTAAAAATAACTGTAATATTAGGAAACACGACGAAATGGAAAAAAATAAACCCGAAGGATTGCTCGAAATGCTTGTTAATGCGGAAATCACGGATCCCCCTCCGTGGGTATCGGGCGTCGATCAATTTCCAAAACTTTCAAAAATGGTGGATGATATCGTTCGTCTTAAATCCGAATTCCTTTTAAAAAGCTCAAACAGTGTCGAAAAAAACTTTTGCGAAATCGCCTTGCGAAAAATGAAAATACGTTTCATCTTCCTTTCAAATATCGGTGAAAACGAAGGAACAAAAAATTATCAACTTACGAAAGAAGCTTTGCAAAAGAGAAAAGAGGGGGGAGAAACGGTCTACCGCTGCTGTTCTGAGCACTCTATTATTGTGGGAGTAACGAGTTGCTCGACTAAAAATCAACAAGCGAACGAAGCGATAGAGAGTCACGCAAACCCCACTGATGTTGAACGAGTGAGTATTAATATGCACGCGGCGATCGAGCATTTAGAAAAAATTAATATTGGTCACGATATGGGTTTGCTAGACGTCGAAGAATGCATTCA
>JABUQX010042788.1:0-12500 GCA_015478945.1 Trachelipus rathkii
CGATTGAGTATTCAGCGGCTGGATGAGGGATGCAGCAGAGAGCCTAAATGGAGGGATTTGCTTAAAGATCTCTTGGATGAGACTTTGGAGGGTAGGAGCCGTAGCGAAGAGCGTGGCAAGAGAGGGACCAGAGACGAACCAGTCCAAGTGTGGACGGTACCTGGAGTGAATTACCGCAATGGATCAAAGGATATAACGGACCATGATTATGATCTGCGGGGACGTGAACGAGTGACCAAGGGTGGACCAGGCTTGAGTCTTGACGGGAACGTCGAGGGAATCGCGAATATGATCCGGTTGAACGCCAGGCAACGCCGCCAAGGAGAGATGGGCAGGGACAAGTTTCATTGGACAGCGGTAGGCTGCGATAGTTTCATTGTCGTAGGAGAAGCCACATTAGGGAAAAGTGTAGATTTCTCGGGGAGTGCTTGTAGTGTGGTTCGCACAGTCATTGGGTGGCAAGTTGCCTTGATCGGCGTGAGTTGCAGAGAGATGGATCATCGGGAGTAAGCCGGGGACAATTATCTGTTCCCCGGGGACCTTGGAGACCGCATTGCATCTGGTGTGATGTGGACGGTCACACTGTGGAAGGGTGCTCCAAGTTTGTCAACCACAAACGGAGATTTAGGGAGGAGAGACAATGGTGGCGCGCGTTGTGGAAGGATCTGCCCGTATGGTAGAGCGGCCCATATTAGGGAATGAGTTACCCATTCAAAGGGACGGGCCATGGATTTGCCAAATGTTCAGCTGAACATTCTTGAGTATAAAAAGGGGTGTCGTGGTCGGTCTAGAAAAAATACTTTGTAGTGGCTTTGCGGGTCAGTGATGGAATAGTTGTGAATTCTTTGTCTGGTTTTGTTGGTAAACTTTATCTTATGTCCTGTTCTTGAAGGACCCAAATTTTTTTTTCTCTCTTCTCCTTTCTTTGTTACGGTTATACCTCTTATTCTTGAATGTACTTGCTTCCTTCTTGTCCTTCCTTGTACTAACTGTGAACAAACTAACCATCCTTTACCTCCCACCTGTGCCAGTCCTGACCATGCGACAAGTCCCTTTCAGGGTGCTCCTTCTTCTCGGAGACGAGGGTTAGCGTAAACAATCAATGTGTCAGTCCCTGCAATAAGGAGGAGGAGAAAAGGGAAGGAAGGCAAATCGGAAAACGAAGCGAGGAGGCAGATAGGATTGAGATTTCCAGAAATGATCAACTCATGGGTTGAAGAATATTGCATGGTAGCGATACGTTCATGCTTGAAAGCTCAAAGTTTTTTGCAGTTCCCGCAGTTACCTAACAGCCAGTCCAGTGCCTCCAACAAAATGGAGGAGGAGGATGGAAAAGAATAACGGATGACTGTGCATTGCTATTGGTGGTTCCCGAGAAACTTAACAAGAACCCGAGGGGACCTTCAGAAAGTCAGAAAGGATCAACAGCGCCACTGGAAGAGGAGGATGGATCGCCATGCAAAGGTTCAAGAGATTGATTAAATTATTGTAAATAGTGTAAATAATATTTTGGAAAAAACGGAGGATACCCCCCCCCAAAAAAAAAAGTATAGATATATATATAGTTATGAATAAAAAAAAAAAAAGGTATAGATATACAATTATGCCTTAAAAAAAAAAAAAAAGGAGTGTTTATTGCTCGTTACAGATTTTTTTTTTTTTAATTTTGTTTCGGTACCATATATACTGATTATATTTCATGTTTTAGTGAAGCTTTTTTTTTTTTTTTTTTTGACACCATTTAGTGCTTCCATCGGTTCAGTCCAGCATGTGTGTGGAATGATCGTGGTATGAATCAGAGAATGTTAGAGTGGGATTGTGGTTGTGTGAAGTTAGTAAGAACCATCTTGGGGGGGTAGTGTAGGGAATTTAAACATTCCCTCTATAGTGTATTGTTATTTATTTATTTATTTTTATTTTATTTATGTTTGTGTGTATTCTTTTGATTGTTCTAATGCTCTCTTTTCTTGCCCTCGCTTTCAGAGGTCTCTCTAAAAACAAATAGTAAAAGAGAGACTGTTATAAATATAAAAGAGAATGAACTTGGCTTCCTTAAACTCTGGTGGCCTCCTTTCTTGGTAAGCGTCAATGAGGTTTTCTTACACTAGCAAATGAATGTATTTTTATGGTAGGGATTCTGTACTTGGATGTGTGTTTATTAATGAATGTGTTCTTTTTTTTTCTTTCATAGGGGGCAGCTTGTCCAGGCTCAGCTGGATCTGTTAACTTCAATTCCATGTGCACCCATCCCAGACAACTCACTCGAGCTGTCAGGTGTCAACATCTGCCATTGCTTGAATTTCCCCTCTTTCTTTAAGTTAGCTTGCACGTTGAATTGCACTTGTTTTACCCCTTCTCCGTGATGTTTACGCGGTAGCCTGCTTTTGATTGCATACTGAGCATTTGATTAAATTGATGAACCACCTAAAGTGTTTCGTGATGAGGATAGGAGTGGCCTGAGAGGGACGTTGTTTGTAGAGACTGATACTCCTTTTCCCTTCTTTTACAATTATTTAAGTTTCTAGGGCATACCCTGTTATTGTTGTTTAATTGATTCCTTAATAAATATACTGTTGTTGCGAGGATTCTTTTACTCGCCCGCTGACATTTGCTTCTATGTCCACGCTTTTAGCATAGTGTTTTTCCCTGTTCTTCTTACAGCCTTCGTCTGTCTTCAGCAGGAGTTAGTGTCAGGGTCTTTCCCCTTTCTGGTAGTTTTGCACTTCTTGCTTTCGTCTCTTACTTTTCCTTTTCTAATCATGACGTGGAGGTTGGAAGAGTTGTGGAGTTGTGTTGAGCGGACTTTAAGCATTGCAGGCCAGCAAGCAATCCGATACTATATTGGAACAAACCCAGCAATAGCTGTACCGGCTTGCGAGCGTATTACGTTATGGCTTCACCAACCAATTAACATGGGGCTTAGAAACCCTCCGCCTTATCATTCGCTGTAGCTGTAAAGTTGTGCTGTGTCGGATTCGCCACAATACTTTCTTTAAACACAAAAGTATTCATAAGTATACTAGAGTTGGTGTAGGTAGAGATGGTATCGAATTGAAAAGTATGATTGATTTTATGTTGGTAAAGATGTTGAAGTAGGTGTTGAATAGCAGAGTGAGGCAGGGATGTGTTATGTCTCCTTGGCTATTCAATTTGTATATGGATGGAGTTATGAAAGAATTAGAGGTGGAGGGGGTAGGGGATGGTGTTAGAATGATGGAGAATGAAAGAGTGGAAGGTGCCCTACCTATTATATGTCGATGATTTTGTTTTGTGTGGCGAATCTGAAGAGAGTTTGAGAGGATAGGTAGAGAGATTTAGCAGGGTGTGTAAAAGGAGGGGTTTGAAAGTAAACGTAGATAATAGTAAGGTTATGGTTGTGAGAGAAGACAGTCCTCAGTGTGAAGTTATTGTAGATGGTGAGCAGCTGGAACAAGTGTCTGAATTTAAATATTTAGGATATATGTTGGATGATAAAGGAACCTAATATTAACTTATTTACCAACTTGTATGCGTATTATAAACACCAAAACATTTATTTTACTGTCGATTATTGAAAAATATCCACACTTTGAAAGTAAAATTTGGATGACCCCTCCATTTAGTGCAATGGGTGTATCCCAGCTTGGCACTATAGCAGAATGTGTTCTATATATATATAAAAATGAACTTTAGTTCTTTGGAGTTTCTACAAAATGCACGATTATTTGGCTATGCCACCCATTATTAAACTTATTTGTGTATCTCCGATTTGATTTAAAAGCCAGTTTGTATTGCTTATCAATTATTATTTATTTATTTAATCAATAAAATTCAGTATCAAAGATAAAAAAAAAACTGACGATTGTTTCTTCAACTAAGAATTATTCTAGGAGGCACTTACTGGGGTTCTTCTTGTATTTAATTAATCATAATATAATCATTTCTTAATAGAGAAGTGATTTAGATAAGTGTTGATTCTTGAAAATATTCTTGGTTCAAAGCAAACGTAAGAGTCCTAACTTGTTACTTTTAAAGATATTAATTATTCGTGCAATGAACAGCTATGATATCTATATTAATTAGTATGCTTAAGTCAGTAAAACTGAGTAGTTCTAAAATATAATTCATCCAAATTAGGTGCTAAGGAGTCAAAAATGGTTTATAAAAGCGGTTTGGGTAAATGTTTTGTAACTAAGGATTTTGTGTATTTCAAAATATTTATTTTAAAAATTCAAAATAGTGCAATAAAACCATGTTTTTTTTGTTTTGTTTTTTTTTTAAACATTTTTTTCCCAACCATGGTTAAGAGGATATGAGACATCAAATCGTCATCAGTTTTGGGTTTTTTTGCTTACAAAAAAGATAAAAATAAAAAAATAAAAATCTGGGCATAAATTTTAAACTGGTGACCTGTATAAAAATTAGCTAAAACTGTTCAGAAATGTAATAAAATCAATGCTAATTGCAAGTGCCAAGAGAGTTCCTACACACTTTACAGCTAAATTAAGTTTGAAAAGTAAACCTACTATCAGCTAAGAATTCAATCTTTATATCCCATTTTCAAATGTCTAAATTACAAGTCAGTATTAACATACCTCAACATTATCAGCCAAGTTTTCAATGGAGGAAATGCTGATTTTTCCACATCCATTATAGAAACTACCTACAGTTGTACATGGTATATAACCTGAAATATCTGTGGAGACTGATGTATATATGTATATGTATATATAATATAAATATGTATATATATATAACTGCTTTATATATCCAGATTTGGATGCGTGCATATGAAGGAAAGATAACTGCTGTAAAATATGCTCCGTGAAAATGGATATGCCGTTTTTTGGTATGTATATATATAATATATATATCTATATACTATGCTCTTCTTTGTAACAACAATAATATGTATGTAATATGTAATAACCAATAATAACTAATAACAATAACAATAACACTATTGTTAGCAGCATATAATAACAATATCTTTCTTCTTCAACTATATATCATATATATATATAGCAATAACTTATGTATGTATATATATATATGTAGCCAACTAATAGTATGTATATTAAGGATGTACCCGATAGTATCGACATCGATCATATCATTAGTATCGGCCATTTCTTTGGGTATCGGTATCGGTTAAAATGGCCGATACTTCTTACTTTTTGGGTGAAAAATTATGAGAAACTTTTAGATTAAATAATAAATCTAGTTTCGTTATATAATTTTTTTTTTTCCTTCGACTTCTTTTTAACTTATTTTAGTTTCTCCAACTTGGGTTTGGCGTAACATTTACCTATTTGAATAGCCATTATTATAATTTTATACAGATTTAGCTTCACTTTTAGTTGATTAATTTTTTTCTTTTTTTGTCGCAATTTCGTGAGTGTGTGTGTGAGTGCGCAGTGTTTTTAAACTTTCTGGATTATTCATATTTTTAGATATTTGCTGTAAATAGGGTTTGAGCGTTTTAAAATTTTTTAAGTTTTAAATTTAGGCTTTTGCGTGCAAAAATTTTCCTCATTCTCTTTTGTTTTTTGTCTGTTTGTTTCTGTCTTTTTTTTTTTCTTTCTTTTTTTTTTTTTTTTTTTTGAGTGGAGTATGTGCCTATGTAAACATAAATACTCCTATAACACGTCTCGAGAATCTCGAATCTCCTAACTCGATGTTCTGTGGCTTAAAATCTTTCTTCCGTCTACTACAATAATCTTGTGCTTTTTCTACTGTTCTCCTAACATAACAGATTTTCATGCATTTTTAGATTACCTTACTACTTCTCACGAAACTGTCATATCTTCTCATCCAAATACTGAGGTCCTCTATTTAGGGGATTTCAATGTACACAACACTGAATGGATGGGTTCCTCTCATACTGATTTAGGTGGTAAGGAAGCCGAATTATTTCAGTATTCTCAACGCTCTGGAGCAACTAATTAAAGAACCTACACATTCCGGATCGTCCCAGCCAATTCTTGAACACTTGACCTATGTTTCACCACTAGTCCCTTCTCTCTATAAAGTATAAATACACCACCTTCGCCCTATCGGTAAATCTAACCACAACCTAATATCTTAATTTTAATACTTTCTCTCCAGCAGCTCCATCCTGCCCCTATGCGGTTTTTCCGGCACTTTGATCGGCGGGCGATTGGGGGCATTAAAGGTTGCTTCTCGTAACTATAATTGGGTAGGCTGCTTTGACTCCTGAAAGCGCCTGCTTCTCTGTCTAGATGAGGATACATAGTAATGATCTTGGATGACAGAGGTTCAATTTCAGCTACCGACTAATCTTTTCTCCTCAAAACCCATGTTTCAATCCATCATGCTCATTCTCTGGCCATTCAGGCCACAGACAGTGCATCGGATGTGGAAAATTCTCGTTCTCCTATCACTCTTGTTAATTTCATTCAATAGAAATCGTTGCTGGGGTACTCTTCGACCAGCAAGTGGACTTTCATTAAAAAGAAAGTGCGCTGACCTCCTTGGCTCTCCTACTGACAAATCTTTCTGGTCTCTTGCTAAAAACATCTCTAACAACTTCTGTGAATTATCCTTTTCTCCTCTTATTCGCTCTGATGGTTCTGTTGCTAACTCCAACTGAAAAGGCCAATCTCTTCAGCCTCCTATTTTCCTCTAACTCATCCCTGGACTATTCTGTCATTCCTCTTCCTCCTCCTCCTTCTCCTCCAGGTGTCCTATGCCTTTACCTGGAATTACATTTGATGGGCTGTGGGCTCCACAAATCTATGAAACCGTTAGGAATGCGGGTGGCGGATGGCGTCCCTCCCGAGTTTTGAGGAAGGAGTGTGCTTCCATGCTGACCCGCCCCTCGTCTCAACTATATCTTCTATGCCCCAATACTAGCACTTTCCCTCAGTGTTGGACGCGCTATGTCCAACCTATTCTGAAAAAAAAGAAGCCGGCTCTGACCCTTCTAACTATAGGCCCAATAGCTCTAACTTGTATTCTATCTAGATCTTTGAAACCCTTCTCAACCCTTACTTCTTAGACCATCTGAGATCTCATTTCCCTTCTTTCCGATCTCAATTTTTGACTTTTTCGGCACTCAGGGTCTACTAGCGATATACTTTCTATTTAACAGATTTATGGTTTCCCGCCCTCAGGAACTAAGAGGAGACTTGCGTGGTGGCGCCTGACAAATTCAAAGCATCTGACCGGTATGGTAGGCGTCACTGCTCTCAAGCTCCCCTCCTTTGGAGTTTCCTTCTTATATATATTACTTATGTCTAGCTTTCTTTCAAATTGCTCAATATTGGCTAGTGTTGATGGGGCGACTACTTTCTTTTTCAAGTCAATAGTGATGTTCCTCAAGAGCTGTTTTATCTCTACCCTATTACTACTATTTGTTGAAAAGTTTTACAGCTGCAAACATCTAACTCTATCCACTCATACCAACATTGATTCGACCCTTCATTCTTCAACTAATTTCAATTCTGCTCCCTCTTTTATTTCTAGAATTGCCTCTCATCATTTATCTTTCCGATTCTATTCTCGCATTATCTGGATAGAATTTCAGGGTGGGGTCGTCTCAACCTTGTGAAATTTAGTTCTTTAAAAACCCAACTTCTACAAATTTCCATATTTAAGACACCTAACTTTCCTATCTCTTTCGACGGTTCTCTCGTCTCTCCTGTTGACAATATAAACATCCTTGGCCTTAACAAAACAAAAAAATGTCTTGGAAACCTCACATCACAACGGTTGCTAGGGTGGCCTCAAGGAAACTAGGAATTCTGTTTAGACTGCGAGACTTTTTTTCCTCTTCTCAGTTACTCCAGCTATACAAAGGTTTCATCCGCCCTTGTATGGAGTACTGCTCTCATATCTGGGGATAGTTCTGGTTTCATCCGGCTTTTGGATAGGGTAGAGTCAAAGTCCAAAAGGCTTATAAACTATCCTGTACTTTGTAGTTCACTTGACCCTCTATCTTTGCGGCGCGATGTTGGGGCTTTATCTCTTTTCTATAGGTACAGTAGCGGCAAGTGCTCGAGGGAACCTCGACTCGCGTACCACCACCTTTACGACGCCCTCGTAGCACAAAGGGTGCTGTGTCAGCACATGAGTTTTGTGTTGATATTTTTAACTCCAGACTAGTTCGCTGCGGTGCTTCCTTCTTTCCTGTCATCTCTGTTCTGTGGAATTCTCTTCCATCTTCTGTGTTTCCTACACAATTTAATCTCCCTCACTTTAAAATCTGCGTCTGTGCTCATCTGCGTAATTTGCGGTGACAAGTGACAACACTGACAACTGTAAAAAAAATAAAATAAAGGTTCTAATAAGGAATTTATTAAGCTAGCTGAAACCCCACAAGAATGGCATCTCCGACGGTGAACCACTTCTAGAATGCATTTAAATAGCATAACCCGAGGAGCTTGCTCGCGTGACAAAAAAAAGATTCACTGAAATGGAAGCCGCCTTATCAGCAACCCCTGGCAACAGCACTGATATTGACGATGGTGGCTTTTCAGTAAATAAACCTACAGAAGTTGAAGGGGGCTGAATATGTTAGACTTTGATAAGTTCATGGTCAGAAATTGCATTGACATATCTCAATTCACCTTCAAAGGAATCACACCAAGGAACCCCATCGAAAAAAACTGAAGAAACAGTCAGTCATCGAGGTGCAAAGATAATTCAAATTTGCAATCTGTGAAAGGAGATGAGGCTCTACGAATGAAAACCTGGAGATGCTGCCTACAGAAGAGAATCCTTTAATGTGGTGGCTGAAAATGGGCCAAGGTTTCTATTATTATCAGTCTCAGTGCTTGCAAGAAAATAATTATCACCTCCCTCATCAGTCGAAACAGCGTATTTTTAGTGTAGGTGGGAATGTAAACACCAGGAAAAAGAAACTGGAAATCTCGCCAGATACTAATTGGCTGTGTTGCATGCAATTTAAATTTTTGATTTAGTATTGAATGATGTCTAACATCTTGAGTATATTATTAATATGTCCATGTTTTGAAGGTAGTAGCGTTTTTATTTTGCCTTTTCAGATGATTAATTGAGGTCTCTTCTTTCATTATTTTATTATTTATATTGGCTGAAGAATCTTGTAAATTATAATCATGTTAAAATATAAAAGCTAGTAACTAAACTTTGTTACTTACTGGAAAATGGAAATGAATATTTTTTGAATAAACAAACATAAGAAAGTTATTAATATTATATTTGCATTTGTTATTAATAAAGAAATATATTTTAATTTATAAAATAAAACACTTTAATTGAGCTACCAAATATGAAATAAATGACAAGTATTGGTTGTACAGTGTACAGGGGCTACCAATCCTGAGTTGTCTAGCAGTACACAAATGTTTATCTTATACTGTGTATTTATTATGTTAATTAAAGTATCGGTATCCGGTATCGGTATCGGTATCGAGTATCAGCACCTAAAAAAATAAAAGTATAGGTATCGGCCTCTTACCTGGTATCGATTTTTGTCCCTAATATATATTATATATATATATATATATATATATATATATATATATATATATATATATATATATATATATATCTTTCTTAACAACATATATATATATATATATATATATATATATCTCTGTCCATTGCCAAACCCGTGTATATATATATATATATATATATATATATATATATATATATATAATATATATATATATATATACTTTCTTTCATATATATATATAAATGCTATATAACTATATATATATAAATAATATATATATATATATATATATATATATCTTTATATACTTTACTCATATATATATATATATATATATATATATATATATATATATACTATATCTAATAATATATATATATATACTATGTATATCTATGTATACCTTTTATATATATATATATATATATATATATATATATATATATATATATATATATATATATATATATATATATATATATATATATATATATATATATAACTCTCAAGTATCGCACTGGAGTGATCTTGGCCAGATAATGGAATCAAATTTAATTCAGGACATAGATGAAATTTTTATAATTTACATTCCAAAATATATATATATACTTTGTATTTATAAACTTCTATAAAAATATAATTTCTAAATCTTTATATAACTCTAATATATATATATATATATATATATATACATAGATGTATTTCTTTCTTTCTATAACCAATAACCAACACTAAAATCTCTGTATACAACCAAAGTCTTTATTCTATATACACACACACAAAAAACTATATATAATAATAATATATATATATATATATATATATATATATATATAATATATATATATATATATATATATATATATATATATATATTATCTACCTCCTTTCCCCAGATTGTGGGTAAGGTGCGCAACATGCACCAGAAACAGAGTAGTAGTTGTAGAACATGATATAAGTCGAAAAGAAAGCCCCCTTTCCATCCCCTCCACCTCCATACCCTTAAGTGAGAAATCGCTGTAGTCAGAAAAATACACAGCAGGGGTTCACAATACTGCAACAGACCCTCACTGTGGCATCTCGTCAATGTGGGTCATCCCCTAGGCCAGACCCACAAGCATATCCCCTCACAAAACCTCACCATTCACTCCTATTATGCACCTTTCTTCTCGTCTCTGCCAAACTCACATTCTTTTCCTTCAGACATTCATTTACTGACTCAATCCACTTTTTCTTCAGTCTCCAGCCAGTCGATTCCCAACATACTCACCACTATACACCCGCTTAACCAACCGACTATTATCCATCCTTTCCATGTGACCAATCCATCTCAATGTACTCTCATTTATTCTCTCAATTATGCCTTTCTTCACTCCACACATACATTGATGAAAATTAAGTGAGCTCAAATAAGGAGTTGGTTAACATTTTCAATGCTTATTTTGGGTTATTTACTGAGGAAAGATTGGATAATAGTTTGGATACTCTAATAGTTCTAGTATTCATGAAATAAAGAGACATACAGATTTTGAAATTGAGGTAAAAAAAAAAAATCTTTACTAGACCACATTGACCCAAGTAAAGCTGCAGGTACTGATGGCATATATGGTAGAATTCTGAAGCGAGGGTAGTAGTAGCATTGCAAAGGCATTTTAATTGATTTTTAAATGACCTATAACATTTGGTGAGGTACCAGAGGGCTGGAAAACGCATATGTTGTGCCTATCTATAAGAGAGGTGGTAAGGAAGATTTGGGAAATTATAGACAATTAGCTTAAAATCTCTGGTTGTAATAGTTTTGGAAAAGTTACTGAACGGCCATATAAAGAAATATTTGGATAATAACAAGACAGAGATATGCTGGGGAGAGTGCATCAAAGAGCAACAAGAATGATTTCTGGGTTTAAGGGTAAGAGCTATGAGGAGAGGCTGGAGGGGTTATGAATGTTTTCTGTAGAAAGGTGATTTTTTAGAGGGGGTCATGATACAAGTTTACAAATTATTTACATCTATTAATAATACAGAGATCAATAAATTCTTCATAGTAGGCCACAGACGGGCGACCAGGGGCACGATAAGAAAATTAAGAAGGCATGCTATCTTGATATAAGAAACTATTCATTCAGTATTAGGGTTGTTAATTTTTGGAACGGTTTGCAGCAGGAGGTTGTTGAGTGTGGCTTGCAACATTTTAAAAAAGGATTGGATAGGTATATGGATAGTTTGGGCATCCCATAGTATATTCTGGATAAGAAAATTGGTAGGTTTTTAGTTACGGTAGTTATTAAGGTTTAACTGCATGTTGTGACTGACAAACTTGTTAAAGCTTGTAGTGTAGTTAGCATGTACCTAAGCTATGGTTTTTTTTCTTTTGGTAGTAGACTAGTTGTATACTATGTAAGTCAATGAGAAACCCTGGGGTGTTGTGTGAGTTTTGCATGAGCATCTTGGGTGATTGGTTCTTTACTCCAGTTAAATGGAACAGTCTCGATAGACCCATGTGGCTTCTTACCGTCACTGTACTTTCAAATGTTCACTCAACTTATTAATGCATTCATTCCTCATTCTATCTATTCTTCTCACTCCTAGCATGTCCTTACAATTGTTCATCTGAGCACATTGTACCTTAGATCTATACCTCTTACTCCATACCATAGTTTCACTAATATATATATATATATATATTATATATATATAATATTTATAGATAATATATATTAGTGATATATTATAGTATTATATATATTATATATATATATATTATTATCTAATATATATATATAATATATATACTATATATCGTAATAATTATAGATCTTACTCCATTAAGATATTAAACTAATAGTTTTGCTAATTCGGCATAACAATTCATCTAATGTTTAGTCTATCTATGTTCATAGTCTCCATGACTTCTTAACTTTATTAACATCTTGCATCATTTATTTACAAATATATATCTTAAACTGTCTTTTCCAACACAATTTTATGTTTTAACGACCCATAAAATATAAAAGAATTTCTCAAGACTTCCTTGAAGTCCCCAAAATCCCAAGTC
>JABUQX010042788.1:17500-30355 GCA_015478945.1 Trachelipus rathkii
TAATAATAATAATAATAATAATAATAATATATAATAATAATGAAATAATGAAATAATAATATTATTATTATTAATTATTATTATTATATAATTATTATTATTAATTATTATTATTATTAATTGATGCATGATGCTTCCGGAGGCTTTTCTATTATTATATTTATATATATATATATATAGATTATATGCTATAATAAATATATATACTATATAATTATAATATATATATATATAGTAATATTGAGTATATAGTTATTATAATTAATATATTTATATAATTATATATATATATTATATAATTTTTTCTGTTTCCTTTCTTAGGGTAGATGTCCTTTGTCCTATTGGTTCTTTACTTTGTGTGACGTGAGGTGTGAAAGAAGAAGATGTAACAGAGGATCTCCTGAGTATGGTGTCGACCAAGTTGACACTGGAAACAACCCCCTGTGTTCCCTTTATCCCTTACCTTTTATTTATATTATTTTATATTATCTTTCTTACTTCTTTTCTTTCTAGTGATAAAAGTTAAGTTCGTATTAACGTATAAGTAATGTACTCTTGTGTATTAACTCTTGTGTAGTGAATTTGTGTAGTGGTGCCAGTAAAAAGAACTGTCCCCTAAAGTAGCAACCTACTCGTATATACCCTGTCTGGTACAGTTTCGTGGAGGTGCACCTTTTAGTAGATTGTCCAATATTGTATAGTAATAAGAAGAGTGGTTCCCCTGTATAAGGGGTAGTGTTAAGAAACCAATGTGGGCACCACAAATGAATAAAAAGTTAAGTAATTTATGGTAAACTGTAAATATTAATAAGTATTCCGAGAATACTTAATACAAAAGCAACTTTTCATTTCCCATTTCATATTTCCCACTCGATCAACAAGACGAACATCGGGTGAGTTTGAACTGCGAGTTTATCTGTAGTTGTTCGTTACAACTGTAGTTATTTTTCATCAATATATAATATAATACATATGGTCAGCCTCTTAGGAAATGGGCCACAATCCATTATGCTCAAAAAACTAACAACCAAGCTACCTGGGAAAGGTAATAGACATTGGCTGGAATGCTGGTAACATTTTTAGATATTACATCAGGAAATATAGAAATTTATATTCTCTCAAAAACTAAAAGGCTACGTGAAAAGGAAATAACAGTCTTTATTGGAATCCTGGTAAAAGTTTTAGATAGAAAAAGGTAAAAAAATAAAAAAGAATTAAAAAAAATTATTGTAATAATTAAGTGAATATGATTAGAGAGCCTATTTAGAGACCTTTTATTGTTATCTCGTTAAATAAAATCAGAGACCTTTCTATTAATATTTGTTGCTTTTGTTTTTTAAACTAAAGCAATACCCCAAGGATAATTATTGACTGTTCGCACAGATGGCAAGGTATTTCGGGGTCTCCTCGGTCCTTATCCGGGGAACTTACGGGTAACGGACTATTCCCCCTCCGGGGAGGTCCCTCCGGAACCACCACCGACCTTTGGGAGGACGGAGGAAACCCCTTGAACACCTACAAATAACCAAAAAGTCGGGGGTTCCGGAGAACCCTCCCTGGAGGGGGGAAATAGTCCTAACCCGTAGTTCCCCGGAACGGCAGAGACCCCTGCCGACTCCCTGCCATCGGTGCGGTATACCTTTGGGTATTCTTTAGTTCAAAAAAAAAAAAAAAACTTAACTTATATATAGAGTCCTATTTATTTTAACGAGAACGTAAAAAGGTCTTAAATAGGCTAATCTCCACATATAATACCGAATAATTATAAAGCTGAGAGAGATTTTTTTTTTTTTTTTTTTATATCATTTTCCCGAAACTTAAAATGTGTGTTTACAGAATCCCAAGAGCATTCGCGACAAAAAAAATAAGAGAATATTTTATCGTAAACCATTAAATGAATTTGCAAAAATAGAATCGTTTCTTCTAAAAATGTCAACTCGGTGCTGAGCACGAAGTAAGCACGAGTGCAGGAGTCGCCTCTGATATATATATATGATAATATATACTATATATAATATATAGGTAAATGTTTAATTATGAGTATAATATATATATAAGTAATATATGTTATATAGTTATATATATATATTATATATATACAAAGGGTGGGCATTAACGCGTTAAAGCGTTAATCCCTGATAATTAACTCGTTAATTTTTCGTTACTTTTAACGCTTTCTTAATTTCGAAAAAAAAGTAACGATTAATTAACGAGTTAAAAATTTCCCTACACGTTAATCGTTACTTTAATTTATGATATGTTTATAAAGATATTTCTTATCAGAATTTAAATTGTATTAGATTTCGATTTTTGTAACAAACTTTAATTTTTCCCAATTTCCTAAACCTTCTCTTCAAATGCTCAAAATTTGTGTTCTGAAGGTTTTTTCGTTAGAAATGTTTGAAAGTTTTTTTTTCTTTTTGCCTGTTTATTCTCATTTCTTATTGTTCGCTGAAGAAAAAAGAGATATGACTGTTGCTCGTTCAATGATTCAAATTTGTAAGAACTCTCTAGATTCTGTGTGGTATCTTTGAGGATATGTAATCTGGTCATCGAAACTTTGCCTTTTTCTGTTGACAGACTAAGTGAAAAAATATGATTTCAGATGAGGTCCTACGAATAGAATGCGCTATGAGTAAGCTATACATCACAATAGTTATTGATACAAATGTTGTAATTATAGTGAGAAAAAAGATAGGTACACTATAATATCGGTATTGTGTGTGCGAGTATCAACTTATTAAGTCTATATACTTCATATAATAATAGCCTATCTTCAGCAAGTTATTGAAATTTGTCTAGAATTGTTGCGCAACTTATAGTTTTCAATTCTACACCGCCTACATGGACAAGATTTATTGGTGAAGTCGTCTCAACGTTATATGATAACAACAATTAAAAACTACATTCTCATAAGATCCTATCAACAGGTGATGACGATATATGAACGAGAAGTTCTTTATCCTATCACAGACTTAATGCGGATCTATTGTCTCTGCGTTTATCCGATTATAATATGAGAGGTATACATTCGCAGAATGTCCAGAGTAATTATCACACAATTACCACCCTCACAATACATTTGGTTTAGATCAAGAGTCGTGAGTTGATGATAAAACTTTGTATAGTAATGCTGCACAACTAATTTATTTCAACGTCTGCTGTGCTTAATCTCGTATGATCATGATAATATAGGCAGATCATTCGACTCTAATATGCGAAGCTATATAATGCGCATTAGAGACGTAAATTGACTTCATGTCGAGAATACTCAAGATTGAGGAGGGGCCAGTATAAATTAATATGTTTAGAGAGTCTCTAGCTCTGACGTACAAAAGTAATCGATAAATTGAACCGAATACGTCTATAGAGTATACTGGGGCGAGAGTAAATGTACCGGTTACTTCAATACAGCGCACTGACTCAGTGTGGAGCGCTCATTATGAGATTGTTAAACATTTCCAATATGTTTAAGAACGACGGCTGTCCATTTTTCGTTTTACCTCTAAGTCTGTATATTAATTAGTAACGTTTGTACACCAGCTTTTTACATATTTCTCTTCTTTACATATTGTTAAAGTTACGAAGTCCATTGATATGCAATAATATATATATACTGAGAGAGAAGGCGACCAACCTGTTAGTTCAGTGTTGTCATGTCTATAGCGAAATAAAAGAGGTGGCGCTGAAGAAAACCTGGTACGTTCTGAGGGAATAAGAACTCATGTTGTCTGCAGACAGATAAGTAAGATCACTCTCGGGGAAATCAATCGGATTTATCGTGCGTATGATATCTTACTCACACAGTATAACAATTCAGTGATGAAGTTTTTATACTAAAACCCCGATACGGAAACAATTAATGGCATTGTAAAATTACCATTTGATCAGCCTTTAACAGCGATACCTCGTCCAGAAGATGAGAAGGAGAACACTAGCTGATAATCAGCTAAAGTTGTCAATTGATGCCTGTAATCGGTTCATGTAAGGAGTCTCAGCAATTAGTACTGACTATTAGAAACACTGCACAGGTCATAGGGAGTTAGTAAAGTCTGTTTCTATGCGAACGAAGTACTGAAGTGGTTGCTGAGCGGGCTTTAAAGCATTACAAAATCTTGCAACCATTGTGCTTAAGAGTCGGTAACTCTCAAGCTGCCTGAGTGTAATTGGCTAAAATGTCTAGGCTTTTACTATATAGATGAACACCAATTCAACTAGCATTCCCGTCGTTTTTGGGCACCTTCTAGTGTCGCATGAATATTCTGGTTCTGCACTGCCGTATAAAGGATTTCTTAGAACAAAATGAAAAATACGATGACCTCTGATTACTGGTCATCTCATGTACATGTCGACTTTTATGGTGGCCGTGTGCCTGTAGCGTTTTGTTTTGCGCTTTATTAATAAGACATCCAGTTTATGTTTAGGTTTGCAGAGAAATTGCTGTATGATTGGATTGTTGTCCATGCTGCGAATATGTCTTTTTGCCAACAGGAAGATCAAATAATATCTCTGCGTGAAACTGTTGAAAACGAAACGCACGTTGGAGATCTGTAAAATTAGCGAGGTATCACGAACTTAGCAAAATCGTGTAGAACCACAGAAAAGCTTTGACCGGCTCCAGGGTACTCGCTCCATATCGTTCTAGGTAATTTTGGCTACACGCATAATCTAGAGACAAGTACTACATCTGACTAGATTGCGCCATGCGCGTATGTCGACCTATCTAGAACGAGTAGTATGATTTGAATAGAGAGCTATAATGGAATCCCACTCAGTAAAAACCTCAACCCCAAAAACCCTAACAGCCACCAGAAATAACCCCCCAATCCAAAAACACACGGCCATCTCGCAATAAAACTACACCCACACATAACACACGAGCATCTCTCCACTCCAGTAAGCCAAATAAACACACCCTTATCTCGCCACAAAAAAGCGCTACCCTACACTTTTTGGCAACCTACCTAATTTCTTAGCGCCCTTATCTGAAGTAAAGCGGCGCGTGCCAGAACTAGAGGCCGCAACCCGCCTCCGTCGACGTACGCCGCCATACTCCCCCTCAATTTTTTTACGCGGGCCGGTTGCATTGGGTGCATTTTTGACCTACCAAAGGAAATTTTTGATGTGTCTTAGGGGCTTTAGCTCCCGCTGTGTGGATATCGTCATACCTCGTTGATTCACCGTCGCGTTTCCCGCCCGCGTGAACCCTTTGGTTCTCCGAATCCTCAGCACCGCAGGTGCGAAACGCCCAGCGTTCCGGCCCGCTCAGCCTCTCGCACCAGACAACCCGCACCGCACAAAATGCCTGCATCGCGTTTTTCACCGCCCTGTCCGCGTGCGCCCGCGAGGTGCATCTTTAATCGCGTATCCCGCCCGTCAAGCCCACCTGAACCGTTGGCTTCGAGAGCACCACGCCAAAACAAAAATAAAAAGGTGATCTCATGGAGACCCGATCCCGTGGCCTCCACGCGCGTACTTCACCTTTGCCTACAACTACAACCAATTGTATTCCCCAGCCTGTACTCTGTAGCTCTTAACAACTCTACAACCTACCCTGCAGCACACCCAACTGTACCTAGACGCATACGACCATAGAATCCACCAGATACTATATCCATAACATCACTAGCCTCGACCTCCAATAACCTCAGACCTGCCCTCATCTTACACCTATCACCTGCACCTATGCCTCCACTCCAGCCTTCAACCCAGCTTTACACCTACACCTACATCTCCGTCAGCTCTCAACCAGCCTTCACCTACACCTACACCTATCCTGCACCTAAAGATACTATTAGTAAATATATTATATATATATAATATATATTATATATAGTATATATATAGATATCAATATTACTAAAGTATTTATAATCAGATATGTTGAGGTAATACTCTATATAAATAATTAAATTCTTCTTATAATCTTCATAGATAAAAAAAAATAAATTAATAACCACCTAACACCTAACACCTACACCTACTCACCTATATATATACTATAGCAATTATATTATATAATAGCCATATATATAAGTAATACTATATGCATGTATAGTCATTATAATATAAGTAATAAGGATATAAGGGTATATTAGTTTAATTACTATATATACTAATATACATATTAGTGAGAACTACTTGTTTCCTCTAATCAATGAGGAAATAAATAAATAACCAAGCCTTACACGCTAACTCACAAGCTCTATCCTATATGAGTATAAATATATAATATTATACTATATATCTAATAAGAATAGTAGTATTAGACTAAGTAGATATGAGTAATGAGTAAAATAGAAACTATAAAATAGAATTTTGTAGAAAAAGAGAAAGAATTAGAAACAAAAAGGGATAATATAAATAGGATAAAATATTGAGAAATAAATATACAAACATGCCCTTCCTACACCTACACCTATACCTATATATATATATATATATCAGTATATAGTTACGTGTGAGCAATATTATTAAATATAATCATATATCTATAAAAACCTATACTTGATAATTGAGTTATACTACTAGTATATAATATATATATATGATATACTAAATTTTATTGTATAAACTATATATAATATATGTATCAATTTCTAACTATATATAAAAATAGATAAAATATATGAGAAAAATATTATAGTAACGACAGCCCTTCTATCTCCATTAACACTACAGCCTTAATCACCGTATATAACTATAGTGTTAAAATAATAGGTTTCTATATAACAGTATCGTATATATAACTTATAACATGAAATATTTATATACATAATAGTATAGCATTAGTACTTAATATATAAATTAATATACTATATATATATAAATTAATATATATTATATACAGTAAATATATGAATTTTAAACATGTTTAGTCTGCATACAAACAATACCATTCAACAGCTACCAATAATGACCAGCCTCTAGCCTACACCTACACCTATACCTATATATCTATAACGCCTAGTATAGATATAATACAATAATAGATAAAATATAAAAATAAATAATAACCAGCCTTCACCTACACACCTACAACTCTAATCTAACCATTATATAACCAATATATATATATAACTAATATATATATATATAGGATGTATAATGTATATAATGATATTTTAAACAGCTACTGAGAGAAAATATATATATATTTTATGGTTTATAGCTATATATACTATAATATATACCTAAATATATATATATATATAATATATTATAGAGAGAGAGAGAGAGAGAGAAGGAGAGAGAGAGAGAGGAGTGTTTTGAGCTAACAATACAAAAAGCGATAATCACACGTGCTGTGCAACATCCAATCTTTTAAAATCTTATACGAATCATAAATAACATTATGATCGTTAACAAGGCGGAGATTCTGGACATTTAGCAAGTCTAACAGATATAAATTAACCAATTCAAAAACTTAATTAGGCGATTATCTCAATATTTAGTTTTTAGGTCACAAAAGGTTATCTGCAAATTGTGCGTACCCTGAATAAATTAATATCCTCATTCTCTTATTTGCCCTAAAATTCAAGAGGCAGCGAAAATAGATGTAAAACCGTGACCTCTGAATGGAACTTTTACACCATCAATGTCTCTAAATAAATAGAAGAAATGCTACAGATATAAATTAATAAGAAGTAGTACGTTAATTAGGCTATACTTAACGCGTTTGCTGAAGCGCCTAAGAGCTAATATATTAGAGATAAATGCTAATTAAGGTTGGCACTTCATCTAAGGGCGGACTTTTACGTATCCAAAGCTAAATTCAAAAAATTGCTTCAATTAATTTATTCATACTTAACATCTAAATTCATTCTCGTCGCATTTTTCAAACTAATAAATGTAAATTAATTTGGAAAATTTCCAGTAAATTTATCTGATGCCTCCAGTATATACTATACGTAGTAAGAAAATACCTATCTTTCAAGCTCTGAAAATATATTTAATTTAAGCCTTGATATTAAACAGCAAGGTACTGAACGTAATCCGAAAAGGTCAGCAGGGCTACGCTTAACCGTATAAGGTCATTCTCGGTCGTTATTATTTCTTGCTAATGTAATTAAAATTGAGATTTCAGTAATTATTTATTCTGTATGACCTCTCCAGATACCATCTTAAAATAATCTTCTATATTCTTCCAACCCTAATTTGAAATAAATATTTATTAAGAGTAAAGGCCTTATCATTAATTTTATACTGAGTGTACTTATTGGGTATTAACCAGACGTGTACATAGCTAGGGTCTATAGCGTAACCTATATAAAGGTCATATCACATGAGATGTCTATGCTTTACATTATGTATTCAAAAATTGTTTAATTAGAAAATGAGATATTCTAAAGTAATTTATTTCTTAATTGACCACTCAAAATTACAGATACCAATGCAATTAAAATCCTACTCTCCATACCGCGTTATAATATCTACTTAGGATCTTGATCCCAAATGTATCTGTAGGATTACTCGCACTCTATGAGGTCAGCAAGGATTAGCGTTCCCGTATAAGGATAAAAAACACTCGTTATATGAACCTACTCGTAACCTTGATCACCAAAATTTTTAGTTGTATTTACGTTGGCGTGCAATTAAGGTTTATGGGCTTCATGTTTCAATTAATAGCGCCAAATGTTAAAACATTGGGTATTGGTGTGTTCTTCGAGACTTCAAATCTGAGTAGAATGGGGCGTGGCCGAGTATAGGGAGACCTCCCCCTTACCCATATGACCTGTTGTATTATAACAGGGCGTGCAGTAACATCAAAGATGCGAGGCACTAGAATAGGTAGGTTTCACTGCTACAAAAAAGTGTTTAAACTGATTACATTACACGTTAAAAGAGTCACAATTTAGGTGAAAAGTATTATCTTTCGCTAAGAATATTTAATTCAGAGCAAAATAAATAAATAAATGTGTATAAATATATAGAGTAATATATGAATATATATATATATATTATTTTTGTTAAATATTATTTAATACCTATATATATATATAAAATGTATTATATAATTAATATCTAATAATATAGATAAATATATATATATATTTATAAACATATTTAGTTAATGCTTCTTGATTATTTATTTTATTATTAAGGTCAAAAATATATATACATAATATAATATATATGCTTGAACATAAATAAAGCTGTCTGAGATAAATAAATGATATATTTATATATATAAGTATATAATATATATATATTACGTATGTATATTATATATTGAATATATAGAATTAGAAATATTATTAATATAGCTATATTAATAGTTATATATATATACTATAATTATATATATATACAATGTAGGGAATGAGAATATCGAGTAAAGTTTCATAAATAAAAAAGTGAAATTTAATAAAATATATTTTAATATTAAAGTTAAAATATAATATAATAAGTATATATATAGCTATATATACGTATATATAATATACATTATATATTATATATATAAATATTATATATATATATATATATATATATATATATATATATAATTATATATATTTGGCTAATGTTGAAATTTTCTTATATATAATTATATAAATGTTGATTTCTGTTAAAAATGAGAAAAGTGAAATTAATAAAATATATTTTAATAAAAAGTTTCATAATAATTTTTATATACCTTATGGATTATATATATAAGGTATGTTAGTTATGTAGAGTACTAGTATATAATATATTTAACTATACTATATTCTATGATATATATATATTATAGTATGGGTTATTAATATATTAACTATTAATTATATAGTATATATATATATTTCGAGTAAGTTTCTAAAATTTCAAATTGTACAATAAGAAAATATTTTTAAATATTAAGATCCAATAATAGTAATATATATAAATCTGATATCGATATATTGTATCATAGTATATTATATATATATATAATATATAATATATATATAATATATATATATATAATATATAATATATAAATATATAATATATATATATTATTTCGAAAGTTCTAAAATGAAAAAGTGAAATTAATAAATTTTTTAATATTAATACAATAATATAGGATATATATGCACTTATATAAATAATATAAAACTAAATTATGATATATATATAATGATATCATATAATGAAGTAGTATATATATATATAATATATATATATATATATATATATATATACTTATATATAAAATTTTAGGGTAATACTAAATATGAAAAAGTGAGATATAAAAAGAAAATAAGTATTAAGTTCAATATTATAATATAATAACATAATATATATACTATATATATATATATATTTAAATATATATATATATATATATATATAATACTATATATAACTATATAATATATAATTATATATATTGTATTATATATTATATTATATATAATATATTTCGATAAGTTTCTAAAAATGAAAAAGTGAAATTAATAAAATATTTTTTAAATTAAGTTCAAAATATTATATATATATATATATATATTATATTACATATATATATAGATAAATATATATATATATATATAGTACAATATATATAATATATTATATATATTTAATAAGTATTATTGTATATAAATCTTTTGTATTATCAACCGCTTCATGATTTATTATTATTAATATGTTTATAATTATATAGTAGTTTTTTGGATTTTGTCGAGGGTATTGTATGATCGTCTCCATCTAAAATGATTAGCTAAAGCAATGAAAATATAAATGTGTCGACATACAACACGCTTTTAATATTATTCATTAGAATCAATAGAGGTAAATATATATTATATAGATATTATATATTTCTAATAAGAATGAATATATATAATCATATAATATATATATAAAATATCATCCTATATATATATTAGTAACTAATATATTATATATAATTATTCAATAATAAGAAATTATATAATCAATCATCAATAATTGTAATATTTCTCGAAGGAAATTTAAATGAAAAATTGAAAAGCGAAAATTAATAAAAATATTACTTATTATATAAATTCAATAAGACTATATATATATATATTATATAATATAATATATATTATATCATATTACATAATAAGTATTTATTTATTAATAATTATAAATATATATAAAATATTATATAACTATATATTATATTGACCTTTGTTTCTAAATGAAAAGATGAAATTAATAAATATTTTTAATATAATCTCAATATATTATTTATATATATAAGATAATAAATAAAAAAAAAAAAAAAATATATTATAGTAATATAGTTATAATTTATAATATTGCCTATATATTATATAATATTATATACTATATTCTAATATAATATATATATATATATATTATAATGATGTCGAATGGTAAGTTCTGAAAAATAGGATGCAATGAAAAAGTGAAATGCTAATAAATACTTTTAGATTAAAAGGGGGGGTTGGAATAAGGGGTGTCAGATTGGATAAATAATAAGGTAGCATGATAGGGAGTAGAGGTGTTTTTTGATTCGTTATTAATAATTAGTGGAGAATATTAGGGTGTAGAATATTAAATTTTAATGTGTTAGGATTAATTAATTATATCTTCTATTATTTTGCGTTGTATTTTATTTAATATTTTAATTTTTAAACTTTAGATTTTTATGTTAAAATCAGCTTTATTATTAGCTTTTTTGTGTGATGGTATGGAAACTTATCATCTATATAATTATTGTAAAGTTTAATGTTAATTTTAATTTTATTTTTATTAACAAAAAAGTTAGAAATGTGAGTATTTTATATTTATCGTTTTTTTTTGAGAAATTAATGAAATTTATTTTTTCTATTAGATTTTTTTATTATTTTGATTGTACATTTATTTTTTATAATTTATTTTTTTTTTTTAATTATTTATATTTTTTATTGATGATTATTATTTTTTTTATTTAATTAAATATATGAATGTCTTTATATATTATTATATATATTATTTTAATTATTTATTTATTAGTATTTATATATTACGAAATTGCGTATTACATTGTAAAAGCAATATTTTTATTTTATTTTCTTATGTCTTTTTAAAACTTAAAATATTTGATATTTGCAACCATTTTATTTATTTTTTTGTTTTTTTTTCTAGGATTTGTTTTTTTTATTATATTAGTTCATTTTTAAAGTAGAACGTATCTCTGAATGAAAAATTGGGTTTTTGTCTGTTTATCTAAAACTCGGTTTTTATTTTATTTTTTTATAATTTGTTATTTGTTTCTTTTCTTTTTTTTTTTTTATCTTTTTCTTTTTTTTTATTTTCTATTTTTATCTATTAATTAGTGGCTATCACAAAAGTCTTAGGTTCCGAATTTGTAGGCTGATAGTTAAAGTGTAAGAAAAAATAATCACCGTGATCTCTGGGATTTGTATGATTTTCATAGCTGCAGCCTGCGACGCTTCGCTTGAAATAGATTTTGACATGTATAATATTTGGAATAAGTCAACTTATTAAGACTATATCTATGAGAATATAAACGCATAATACTAGTGTAATGAGTCTAGTCAGTATTACTATTACTATATATATTTTTATAGTAGATACGTATATATCTAACTGTAGATATATAATATACATTTACCTACTATTCTATATAATACTAATATATTATATCAATGTCTTATTAATAGATCATAATATTATAATATACTATATTTATATTTTAAGCTTAATAAAGAAGAGACGAATCACTACGCAAAAAATAATTATGATCTATAATATAATGATAATAACAATAACAATACAAGACTCATAATAATTAATATATTACTATAAATATATATATATAATATGAATACTCTATATATTAATATATGTATAATATATATATATATAGACATACTTATCTAAATACTCATA
>JABUQX010042789.1:5000-15000 GCA_015478945.1 Trachelipus rathkii
GCAGTTCTTCGTGTGTCATTTGCAATAGTCGTTCTATCGATGCAGCCGTAGCAAATAGTCTCATTGATGGGCAGTTAGGACTTTTATGCGTGCTCTGTTTCCTTGCCTACAACATTACCTGAGGATTATTGGTAACGATATATATTTCTCTCTACTCCCACACAGAAGGTCTAACGGTGAAATCTTAGTCTCTTTATTTGTGGTCTGAATGTCTTCACTGGTGACTATTCCCCCTCAGAATTGCCTAGTGCTTGGGTATTTGAGGACGCACGTTCGCTTGCTGAGATAAACTAATGTCACATACATAAGATGGCGGACCGGCAGTGGCAGGCCGTCTGAATTGATGATGTTTCATTCAATAGGCGGACAGGCAGGAGACTTTCAAATACATTATTATTTTTGTGGGTCTGGGCCAAATCGGATGAAAACCGGGATTCCAGCGAGAGAGTCAGGTTATTTCTGCACTTATCCTGGTGATGTAATAGTGTCACACACACTCTTTTCCGATTACTTCTTTTTCTCTTCATTTGCATTGCTGTACTCGTTGATACGGCTCAAAACGGTCTACGTGTCCTCTACGCCAGGAGAAGCCTGACTTTCCTAGATTTTGTTTCCTTTATTAGACACACACTATATCTATTAAGCTCTCCCTAGACCGTTGAGACTGCTGGCGTCTTTCGCTTTATTAACCACGGAACTTCCGCCTCGCTAAACATGGGTGAAGCATTTCTTATGGATGCGCGAGCGTTAGCAGTTACAAATTGACTTAAATCGCACAAGTCGGTCTAACACTCTACATCGGGGAAATTAAAAAGTACTAAAATCTCTCTGGTTGCTGCTCCCGTAAACGCCTCGTTCTTAACAACTTATGTATTTTACAGGGCCTAGATCGGACCCACTACAAGTAATATTAGTGTTCACGAAGTAGATATTCTTCGACCATTCAGTCCGGGCCCTTTTACACTCGATCACTACTAGTGACTCGCAATGCCCAGGTAATTTTAGGCACTTACTTAGGCTCAGGACTGTTTTAATTTCTCTCTATCCTATCTATCTTCCTTTATCTGCGCATAAAATTGACGGGCGCTAATGTCAGGCTGTTGTATTTAACCCCAGAGGTTCCTCTTCTTGGTTATTTGGTCTGACTCATGGAGATTTCCTGTGCTCCGGCGTTTAAGTCTTTCCATGGCAGAGAAATCCACACGTCCATTTCGCCGGGTAAATCCTTTCCTTCTAGCTCTTAATTCCTTTGTACTCCCTCCTCATGAGGCACTCTTCTTGGAGTAAAACTCTGTTTATCGTTGCGCTGTCTCGATAACAACGGGTGCACCTCGCCTAAATATAACTCGGCCCGGTTACTTGTGCATGCGGGGACTGGAGATTCTTTCGCTATATGGATGTTCCTAACTCTCCTGTTTCGACGCTCTCGAAGATTTCAAATTATCTCTTGCACCTTCTCATATTAGATTGTTCTTCCACTCTTAAACAAGAGCAGCTTTGCGTCGATCAATTTGTCTAACTTGTCTTCTTATCAGTCTTTTATTAACATCATCTACCTCGAGTCTGTGGGATTAGCATTGCTCCCTCTTCAGATTAAAGGAAGCATCCCCGAGTGGCTTGTAATCCTCTCGGAGCCTCCACTGCCTTCGTCCACACTTGTTAAGATCAGTAGCTAATGCGTACGACGCTGCAACTCGTCGACTATCATAGGGGGTCAACTCTCTTACAAACTAAAAGATGCGAGCCTCAAACACATGAACATTTCCTGTTTCGGACTAATCTCCTGCCCATACTCCACTTATCTCAACGAGAGTATGTCCTATGTGTCATCTTGAGATTTCGTCTATTGCTTGAGCCGTGCGAAGTTAAGTGCCCTGAAACGTGTATTAAGATGGTGTGACCTCTATTCGTGGCGTCTTCTTCTGGTATATAAATTCTGCATTCTGCTACACAAGAGATGCTTTGCTTATTTAACACGAGTCTGATATGACAGCATCTACTTAAATTTGCAACCTCCGTCTACTTACTATCTATATTGACACGCCTTTCCATTTCTATGCTGTATATCATCTCTTACATTCACTGGTTCAGAACAATTCTTAAGTTACCGACTTCTTTTTAGGCACCTCGCCTGTATTTTGCCATATAACTATACTCTATATTGTCCTCCCCGCCGATATTGTCGTGAGCGCATGCACGATCCGATTTTATGATAGAGATAGAGTGTTCTTACTCCTTCTTTGTGTTTTGCAAAATAATTAGGATGAATTAGTTTTTGTGCGACTGGAAGCGCACGATCGATTTTTTTCGGATAAACAAATCAACAACCAAATATAAATAAAGGAGGAAACATCGGTAGAGTCAAAAATAATTGTATGCGCTACTATTGTCCGATTGCGCAGTGTAATCGGTGATTGGTGGTACATGAAAATTAGATTTAATAAGGCAGAATCTCTTACCTATTGAATATGTAAGACTAGGTTCTTCACTTTTCTATAGTTCAAATCCGCTCACTACACACCGACCGCTGCTCAGTTCGGCTTTGGTTGTATCTTCATCAACAGTGTCTTCTTCGTATTAGAAAACGCCCTACTATATTCCGAGCCAAGTCATTGCATGGACTATCACTCCCCGGGTTAACCTGTCATATATGATATAAGGAAATTCCTTACGTCTTGGCTAGTACCATCATTTCTTCGATCCTCGTTTGGTTTGCACTAAGTGTTTACCGTTCAACAACGGAACGGCTAATAACTGCATCTATTTTCAGCTGCGTCCCATTCTAATTTTACGTTTTCGTACCAGTCACGTTACTATATTTCGCTATAACTGCGATGCGAAACATCTGTCTACTAGTTAACATCCAGTCGGGTACAGGATAGCTCTCACCCGCGGAAGTTAATGCTATCAAGGCCATTTATTCTTGGATATATGAGTATATGGTGTTATAGGCGTTATTCTAATTCTCTACGATGCTGCAGTTTTACATAGTACTGGTAATTATCTCATAGCGGGTCGTTACCTATCTTATTTTTACTTACTATACTATTCTCACGTGTCTGCTCGTTATTATATATATATATATAAGCAGTATTTGTTCTATGTATATTGGCGGTTTTATAACGTACGATTACACTCCTATAGACTAGCGGAGGATTAGGTATAGGTAGGGTAGACAATTTTATTTGCTATATATATATAATATATATATATATATATATATATAATTATATATATTATAATATTATATATATATATATTATATATATCGAAATCCAAATTTAAAGATGCAAAATGTGTGGTATCGGTTAAAGGTATCAGCAAAATTTTTACCGATACCGATACTACTACTCTCAAAATTCCCGATACCGATACCGATACCTCAAAAATCGACCGATACCGATAGCCATGGTCTCGTGATCACTAAATATGACATGTCAAAATAGAAAGCCCAGCTTAGAGTCCCCTCTATACCTATTAGTGGAGCACTCGTCGCGTCCGAAAATCCACCCTATGAGCTTTACAAGACTGTGACAGATCTCACTATGCATATGCGTTCAAGTCTAGGGTTCATCCCTGGCCCAGGTGGGCCACAACCATACCCCCTCACAAAAACCTCGCCATTCATTCCTATTTTGCACCTTTCTTCTCCTTTGCCAAACTCACATTTATCTCCTAGACATTCCTTTACTGACTCAATCCACTTTCTCTAAGGTCTCCCAGCCAGTTCGATTCCCAACATATCACCCTATACCATTCCGCTTAACCACTGTATCATTCATCCTTTCTACAATGCCCAAACCATCTCAAATCTACTTTCATTTATTCTCTCATTTACCCTTTCCTTCACCCACATAACTCTCTAATACGTTCATTCCTCATTTTATAATTCTTCTCACACCTAACACGGCCCCCTAAAGATTGTCCATCTGAACACATTGAAACTTTAGAATCTTACCTCTTAATCCAAACCATAGTCTCACTACTATACATTAACACAGGTACCAACCTACCGCTTATGTAAGACACCTAGCAACTCAAGATTTAGTACCTTTCGAATCCCACAATGATTTTTAATTGCACCGCCCACCTTCCTGCCTTCCAACTTTCCCCCTACACTCTGCATCATCCATTCCCGTTTCATTCAAACATATATTCTAAATATTTTAACTCAGGCACTTGTTCCAGCTGCTCCCATCTAACAACTTCCCTGAGGAGTATGCCTCACTCCCCAACCATAATCCTTACTCTTAATCTAGGTTTACCTTTCAAACGACCTCCTTTTACCACACCCTGGCCACTCTCTCTACCAATCCTCTCAAATTCTCTTCAGATTCACCACACAAAACCAAAAATATATATAATATCTATATATATATATATATTATATATATATATATATATTATAGTATAATATATATATATAATATTATATATATATATATATATATTATATATATATATTATTATTATTATTTATCTATAACTTTCCCTAGATTGGGGTGAGGTGCCAGTATACATTGCAAATAGAAAAGTTAGTAGAAGAACATGATGCAAATCAAAAAGAAGCCACTCTTACCATTAAGTGGAAATCAACCAGTCAGAAAAAATCCTCCCTAGGGTTTTGCGAGACTGCTACGACTCACTGGGTGGCATCTCTCAGGTGGGGTTCGATCACCTGGGTCAAGCCCCAAATCATACCCCTAAACAAAACCCAACATTCACTCCTAATTATCCACCTTTTCACTTTTAACACACTTAACATCGCAATCTCCTTCACGCCATTCTTTATGAACTCAATCCACTTTTTCCTTTACGGTCTCCCAACCAGTCAATTCCCAGCACAAATCACCACAATACATCCGCTTAACCAAATGACCCCAAACATCCGTTTCATATAACTATAACATCTTTGAGTACCCTTTTTTCTCTCATTTACTCCCCTCACACCACAACAGCTCCCTAATGCATTCATTCCTCATTTTATCAAATTCTTCTCTCCCATATTTTATTTATATATATAATATATATATAATATATATATATATATATATTATATATATATATATTATTATATATTATATATATAATATATTATATATATTAGTGATGGGACGATTATGAAATTTTGCCGAATCGTGAATGATTATAGTAAATTTTGACAATGATGATGACGATTAATTTGAAAAAAATATATCTAAAAAAATTTTTTTTCTCTCTCCTCTCTCTCTCTATCTCTCTCTCTATATAATATATATATATATATAATATATATATATATATATATATAATATATATATATATATATATATATATATATATATATATATATATATATATATATATATATTATATATATATTCATAATATATAATATATATATATAAGTAGTGACTGGACAGTTTGACGTTGCCACCCTTTTCGATATGAAGGAAAAGAGATATTGCTTTCAAACTTGGAATATATCTATGTATGGGATAAGCCTCGAACCGTGTAAAACTTTAAGTCTTGTAGGATGTATATAAGGGGGTCACCCCCGAAGGGTGACACGATATTGCGCTTACGCCTTTGTTGCTTGATCTGAATGGATGAGTTTAGGCCTAACGAGCGTTTGGGCGACCGACCACTTGGAGGTCAAACAGACCGAAGGTCTGTTGACCGACAGACACAGACTGAGCGCGCGTGCGCATACACCCATACACATTATTATTATTATTATTACATCGAAGATTCGATTTCCCGAAGGAAATAAGAATCTGAGTCGAAACAACGATCCCTGAAGGGATCGTTTTTTTACGCACTCCTACATCGGATTCCTCCCGAGGTTTCTTCTCGCATGGCCGTTTCTGAAGTCCGATATATATTCTACATGGGTTAGAGTCAACGTATCGCTTTCAAACTGGTTAATGTTCTATTATGTGATAAACTGATCCCCCGCGAGTTTTGGTGACCGTAGGTCACCACTAAGGGGGTGCCTGGCCCCTTAAGCGCCAAGGTCAAAATTCGTCCTGAAAACTCAGGTTGGTTAACGTATTGGACTAAATTTGAAACGCGAGTTAATACTGATGACGTAATCTCGTGCGGAGACGAGATTCACGTCAGCTCTGCGTCCCCCCCTACCATAATGGGGAGCGCTGCCCACAAAAAAATTAACCCAAAGATCATGAAGAACTGAACTTGAGACCAGGTTGAAGGAGACGGAGTCGGAGTCGGGGAGTTGGATCTGTTTTCTGAGACGGAGTCGGAGTTGGATTCGGTTTCGGAGTCCAGGGACCCCACCGGAGATGGGTCCCTTCCTGAAAAAAAAGAAAAGAAGAAATGCATGGAATGCAAAACAAGAAGGAAGGAGAAGAAGAAGAAGGAAGAAGGAGGAGGAAAGAAGGAAGGCAGAAGAATGAGGAGGGAGTCTGAGGAGTAGGTTACAGACACGGTGCTGGAGCCACTGTGCGGTGCCAAAGTTAAATAAACATTTTGTGTCATGATACCAATATTTGTGTCTTTATATATGTTATTGGATCTGTAGATTTCGAAAATATGGTTTCAGAACTATAAGAAAAAAAAAATAATAACTAAATAAATCCAATTTTTTTTATTCTTTTTATGTTATAACTTACAAATTTACGTTTTTTTACATACCCTTCAAGCAGTAAATCACTAAATCAAAACACCATCCAACCACCCCCCCTCCATCCTATCACCCTCCTGACCATCTGTGATCTATTGATCTATTGATTAAAGGCATATTTTGTATAACATATCTTTGGATAAACATAACATAAAATCCAGTTCTTTATACAAAGATCAGACAATATAAGGTGGACATAACAAAGTTTTCACAGTAATAAAGCTTACTTAGCATATCCTGAACTATGAATATAACGCACAATGACAAACAGCCCTTCTTAGACAGGAATAAATGGTTAACGTTAACAACAGTTTCACACTTAACACCAGTAAAGTAACTACCATAACATCCAAAAACGTACTTAATTCAACTTGTCAAGCGTGTTCTACATAATGTTAATTTACACCCACTGACCACTGGTAATATTAACTAAATTACTATAACCTTGTGTTAATTATCAACTTATAGACCGGTGAAAGTATGCTAACGTACCAAAGTTTTCCCATTAATAAAAGCTAACATATCATAAAATGAACTAAGAATATAATATACAACGACAAACCAGACACATCTTAGTAAGAATAAACAGCTAACATTAACAAAGATCCACACTTAACACCAAGTAAAGTAACTAACAAGACTCACAAAAATATAATCCATTCATGCTTTATCAAACATATCTCCAACATGACAATGTTAATTTTACATTAACATAGTAACTTTTTACAAAAAATTTAGCATAACCGTACCTAACTAGCATAATGCCTAATAGGTAAAGACAAACAGAGTAAGTTTTACTCTCTGTATAAGCTAAATATGAACATTACAATACTTCAACACACCCACACCCCGCACCCACACCACACCACACCCACCCCACACACGCACGCACCACACACACAACACCACACAACAACCAGATTGAATAACGGTCATCATCATCAAATGTGGTCAATAAATCGAACATACGGGGGAAGTAAAACAAGTTTTCGTATTTTATAACATATAAAATTTTCATGAAAAAGCGTTATATAAATACATAAAAACATATAATACATAAAAATATAAGTTTTATTTTTAAATATATTAATTCATCTGATCAGCGAAATAGGATTCAAGTTGGGTACGTTCTAATATATCTCTCTAAAGATCAATACCCTTTGAAAGATGTAAGTATATGTCTTCAGCAAACACTAAAAACGCATTTTCGGCATAGTTCGATTACCGCCCCTCATTCTCTCATACAAGAGAGAAAACTTATCCAAGCTGATAGTTATTAAAGCATTTCTATATACTGCATATATGGGAAACCACATGTTGCGGTGTAAATATCGTAGATTACACCAGGAGCTATACGTAATTTAGGTCATCGAGTATGTCAACATCGTTAAGGAATGCGATTTTAATTCGTTTTTTATTTTAAGCAACGCTGTAATATTTTCATGTGTTTGACTGTGAAACCTATACAAATGTGCGATAAGAGGTCACACATCGACGGGTTTCCAATAATTGGCGTACCTAAGGGTTTTAATATTGTCAACACGGACGAGAAACACCGACGTCTATTCTATTAGAACCAACTTTTGTCTTCCCTGTTAGATATTTCACTAAACCGTTGATCTCGCTCGGATACAAACACTTAATCCTCTCCCATGCACAGCGATTGTCGATAATCTTGAGAACCCATCAGCACAAACCGATAAAGGTTCTATTATTGACCCTTTGGCAAGAAATACACGCAACGTACCGACTGCCATTTTGGTTTACGATTAAATATAAATGACACATCATTGAGATTAACGAAGCTCCTTGTGAAGATATCAACAACAGATGTGGAGATGCGGGGAGATGTCAATCGTACAGTACAGCGAAAAAAATGTTCCCTACGACAGAAATCGTATGCGTAACAACGCTTATAGGTAATGAGATTCTTTCTTTCGCCAATCAGACCGAAAGTAAACAAGAATACAACGCACAAACGAACCATATCAGTTCAAAAGGGTATATATTCTCGCTAGACAACAACAACAACAGCAACAACAAACACCAACAACAACAACAACAACAACAACAACAAGCAACAACAACAACAATAACATAGTACAAAATAAGTTTTTATATACCAACCACCGAATATATGCTAACGTAACATTGTTTTTCCAGTTATAAAGCTACACATAGTTTAACCCAAGAACTATGAATATACTGTACAATAACAAAATCTAACCCACCTTACCCTAGAATAAACAACTAACATTAATCAAAGCTCCAATACTCAACAAGCAGTAAAGTACCTGCACAGCGTACAAGACCGTAACCTATTCACACTTTTTCAAGCATATCTCTAACATATCATTGGTATTTTTAACATTAACACTATTGATTTACGTACCATTTCGACTATCACTTTCGGTAAAATAGCAAAAAATGAGTTTTTATATCTACCAGCCGAATATAGGTTAACAATTACAATGTTTCCACAATAATAAGCTAACATAGCATCATATGAACTAAGAAAATAATGTACAACGACAAATTTAACACAACTTACGCACTAATAAACAGTTAACATTAACAAAGTTCCACACTTAACACCAGTAAAGTAACTAGCATTGCATACAAAAACGTAACCTATTCATACTTTTTAATAAGTTCTATATATACTGGCCCACGAAGATATGCTTACGGAACAAAGTTTTAGCTTCAATAAAGCTAACATGTCATAACCTGAACTAAGAATATAATGTACAATTGCAAACCTAACATACCTCACGCATGAAAAAATCAGCTAACATCCTGAAAAATTCCCTACTTATCAAAGGTAAAAGTAGCTACAGGTCATACAATACTCGATAATGTTCCCACTTTTCGAGCATATTAACAGCAACAGTTAAAGCCGTATTATCTAACAAAAATCCCTTAACAAAGTGACCCATCTATCAAAGATGCCATCATCTTGAACTATGAAATTTGTGACACTATCTTTCATCAAAGTGTCAATCGTTTCGAGTATAACATCATTTGCCTATGAATAAACGTAGACATTATCAAAAGTCTAGGGAAAACCTAACATTACTCAACAAAAAACTTTAACGCTAATCGGCTCAACGTTTCTACACCATCATCCTCAGTTAAACAGTAATATCTTAACAAAAACTCTATCCCATTTCTCTAAACACTCAGTGCTAACATACCTAGAGTACAGAATAATACCGCTAACATCCTGAAAATTCCTTACTTATCAAAGTTAAAGTAGCTAACAGGTCATACAACACTCGACATGTTCCCACTTTTCCAGCATATCAGCAACAGGTAAAAACGTATTATCTAACAAATTCCCTTAAAAAAGTAGCCATCCTTATCAAACGATACATG
>JABUQX010042789.1:30000-37500 GCA_015478945.1 Trachelipus rathkii
CTTTAAGGTATGTAATGTTAATAAATATATGAGTTAAAGCAGTAAAACATATGAGTTAAAGCAGTAAAGCAGTAAAACAAAAGCATACTAATCCCTTTGTTGCTAGGTAACACCTCTATTGATTTACTGATTTACTGTTTTAAGGTCTGTAAAGTATATGTTTTTAATAAAAAATGTTTAAGTATGAAGTAAAAATGAATGACTCATAGTATATTTGAAAAGAAATTTTTTGAATAGTTTACATTGATATCACAACTATGAAATATGTGTTAAATAATAAAGGGTCTGTAATGAGTTACAGTTTTTAGGATAGGCGAAAATGTTTTAATAAAAATGTTTAAGTATGAAATAAAAATGAATGACTCATAGTATATATATATTTTTTCATTCGCGCGGGAATATTGCGCCTGCGGGCGCACGCGGCGGGCGGGTACGCGGAAATATTGCGCCTGCGGGCGCACGCGGCGGGCGGGTACGCGGAAATATTGCGCCTGCGGGCGCACGCGGCGGGTGGAGGGCGAAAGCGGCGGGCGGGAACGCGGCGGGGTTTTCCTGTGGGTGCGCGGAGGGCGCATGCTGCGTCCTGGTGACGCAAATGACTTTAGGGGAAGACATTAATTATTAGCTCTGTTCTATGAATGTAGGGTTAGAAAAAGGCTGAAAAAAGGTTAGAAAATGCATCAATGCTGCGGCATCAATCCATCAAAGTTGAGGCATCAAATTTGAGGCATCAAAATATCGGGGAATCAAAACAATCCGGTGTGTGAGTGTAAGTGTAAGTGTATCTGTGTGTGTGTGAGTGTAAGTGTATATGGGCTAGTGTAAGTGTCTATGGCTAGTGTAAGTGCTTATAAGTGTCATAGTGTGTATGTATGTAAGTGTAAGTGTCTATGGTGAGTGTGAGTGTAAGTGTATATGGCTAGTTAAGTGTCTATGAAGAGTGTAATTTTGGCTTATTAAGTATCATTAAGTGTGAAATAAGTGTCGATAGTGAATCGTGTGTATAAGTGTCATAGTGTATGTGTGTATAAGTGACATAGTGTGTATAAGTGCCATAGTGTATGTGTCTGTGTGTGTGTGTGTGTGTGTGTGTGTGTGTGTGTGTGTGTGTGTAGGTGTAGGGGCGAGTGTAAGTGTCTAAGGGTGGGTGTATGTGCGTATAAGTAGCCTAGCGGTTGTGCGTGTGGTGTGTGTAAGTGCTGTGTGTTGTATGTGTGTGGTGTGTGAAGTAATATAATATATATATATATTATATAATATATATATATATATATATATATATATATATATAAAATTAATATTTATATAAAAATATATATAATATATATATATATATATATATATATATTAGGATTGAGAGATAGTATCGGTATCGGTATCGGTATCGGTAGTATCGGCCATTTTTGATAGTATCGGTATCGGTATCGGTATCGGTTAAAATGGCCGATACTTAGCCGATACTTCTTACTTTTTGGGTGAAAAATTATGAGAAACTTTTAGATTCAATAATAAATCTAGTTCGATATAGATAGCTAGTACCAAGTTGTTTTTTTTTTCCTCGATTTCCTTTTTAACTTAGATTTTTAGCGTTTCTCCAACTTGGTCTTTAGCGTAAAATTTACCTATTTGGACAGCCATTATTATAATTTATACAGATTTATCTACTTTTTTTAGTTGATCAATAGTATTTTTTTTTGTACGCAATTTCGTGAGAGCGTGTGAGTGCGTGAGTGTTTTTAAACTTTCTGGATTATTCATATTTTAGATATTTGCTGTAAATAGGGTTTTTTCGTTTTAAAATTTAGGTTTTAGCGTACGAATAAATTTTCCTCATTTCTCCTTTGGTTTTTGTCTATTTTTTTTTTTTTTGTGATTGCGTGTGCGTGTGCGTGTGCGTGTGCGTGTGCGTGTGCGATGTGCGTGTGAGTGTGCGTGTGCGTGTGCGTGTGCGTGTGCGTGTGCGTGTGCGTTTGCGTGTGTCGTGTTCGTGTATATAGCAGATTTGTTCAGTTACGTGGCTTTCTTTTTGACTTTAACCAAATAAAATGGCTTTTGCAATCTAACTCTGGCATTCCAATGGAAACTACTACCTCTCTAACTCTAAACCTAATTTTATGCTCTTGGTCTGCGACCCAGATAGCTAAAGAATTTCATACTTCAACTTGTTTAATATATCCAACTATAACTTATTTTATAATTTCTGTTTGAAGGGTGGAGTATGTGCCTATGTAAATTATAAAACAATCCTATTAACACGTCTCGAGAATCTTAAATCCTCCTACTTCGAATTTTCTGTGGCTTAAAACTTTGATTTTCCTTCTACTAATATTCTTATGCTTCTGCAACTGTTCTCACTAACAGAACAGATTCATGGCCTTTTTTTTACCTTACTACTTCTCCACGAGACTGTTAAATATCTTCTGCATCCAATACTGAGGTCCTCTATTTAAGGGATTTCAATGTACACAAAACTGAATTGTTGGGTTCCTCTCGTACTGAATTTAAGTTGGGAGGAGCCAAAACTTCGTTCAGTAAATTCTCAACGATCTGGAACGCAAACTGATAAATAACCTACACACATCCGGAAATCGTCCCAACCGACTAATCTATTGAACACACTTGACCTAATGTCTCACCAACTAAGTCCTTCTTCTCTGATAAATCACCGACCTTGCGCTCCTATCGGTAAATCTGACCAACAACCTTATATCACTTAATTTTAATAACTTTCTCTCCAACATCTCCATCCTGCCTTATGCGGTTTTTCTGGCACTTTGATCGGACCGATTGGGGGGCATTGCATTGCTTCTACGCTAACTATTAATTGAAGTGACTGCTTTGACTCTTAAAGACGCTTCAGATTCTGCCGATAAAGTGGGAACTGTAATTGTTAATGGGATGAGCAGGTTCATTCCTTCTTGGACTAAATCTTTTTCTCCTCAAAATCCATGGTTCGATCGTGCTTGTTCCCTGGCCATTCAGGCTAGAGACATGGCTTATCGTGTGTGGAAAAAATTCTCGTTCTCCTATCACTGTTGCCAAATTTTCATTCAGCTAGAAATCGTTGCAGGGATACTCCTTCGACGAGCAAAGCGGACTTTCATTAAACGAAAATGCGCTGACCTCCTTGGTTCTCCTACTGACAAATCTCTCTGGCCTCTTGCCAAAAACATCTCTAATAACTTCTGTTAAATCATCCTCCTCCTCTAATTCGCTCTGATGATTTCTGTTGTTAATACTCAAAACTGTGAAATGCCAATCAATCTCTTTGGCCTCCACTATTTATCCTCTAATTCAACCCTGGACGATTTTGGTATTCCTCTTCACTCCTCCTTCTTCCCCAGGTGTCCTATGCCTTTACCTGTCATTTCATTTGATCGGGTGCATGAGCTCCTGAATCTATGAACGTTAGGAAAGCGGATGGCCTGGAATGGCTATTCCTCTCAGGTTTTTGAGGAAGTGTGCATTAACCGTGCTGAGCCCACCGACTTCGTTCAAGCTATTTCTCTATGCCATCAATACAAGCACTTTACCTCAGTGTTGGAAGCGTCATACGTCCAACCTATTCCGAAAAAAATGATGCGCTCTGATCCTTCTACTTTCGCCCTATAGCTCTCCACTTTATCTTTCTAAGATCTTTGAACTTTCTCAACTCTCACTTCTTAGATCATCTGGAATCTCTTTCCCTTCTTTCTGATTACCAGTACGGCTGCTTTCGGTGCTCGAGATCTACTGGCGATATACTTTCCTATTTAAACGAGATTTATGGTTTTCCGCCCTTGGAACTACGGAAGACTTGTGTGGGTGCCGCTTGACATATCCACCAGCATTTTGACCGGGTATGGCACGCGTCACTCCTCTCCAAGCTCCCCTCCTTTGCGTTTCCTCCTTCTCCTCTTTGCTTACCTATGTCTAGCTTTCTTTCAAATCGCTCAATGTGGTTGTTGTTGATTGGGTGAAACTTCTTCTTTTTTCTGTCATATGGTGTTCCCTCAAGGGTTTCTGTTTATATCCTACTTTATTCTGCCTTTATCATCAAATGATATCTCTCACCGGGTGCACTAGTGTCTTAACGGTCGAGTTCCTATTCGGATGATATGCGGTGATCTTTGATCAATAATAGGTTTTACAAATAGAAAATCTTTCAAAATCTCATATCTAACACTAAAGCCTTGCTGCGCAGCACCGACCCATACCTTCCTTAACACTCTCTTCTATGAACCTAGAGCCTCCGCGAGAATAGAATCGCTAGAAGATCTCGTACATTAATGCTTTCCGATTCGTAGGCATTTATTCTAGAAGTACAGCATAGAATGGGAGCCTGGATAGAATTTCAGGGTTGGGTCGTCTCAAGCTTGTGAATTTAATTCTTTAAGAAACTAACTAATCTTAGCAAATCTATCTACTCTAAAGACAGCCTAAACATTGAATGGGTTCACATCATGCTCATTCGACATTATTGAGAGACTGTGCTTGCAGAGTAGCTCGTCATGTATGAACAATATAAAGCGCATCCGTGTTGACGCTTAAACAATAAACAAATAATTTGTATTGAAACAAGTTCAAAATAAAGTTATGCACAGTGGTTGCAGAATAAGAGGGGCCTTAAAAGAAAACTAGCGAGAGATACCCTGCGATGGTATTAGCAGTGCGAGACTTTTTCTTACTTCTCAACTCTGTTACCACGAGTATATAAGCATCACGACCCTACCACTCCACAATCAAACAACAAAGCCAACAGGTTCTCGAGTCGCGCGCTTGTATGGAGGTATCTTGCTCCTACATAAAATCTGATGCTGAGGGAGGCGGGGCATAAGTCTCATGGTATTCGATCCACACGAGGCTTGTTGAGGAATGAGGGATCAATGTAGGAAAGACGCCAAACACAGACTTTATAGAGAGCTGTCCGTGATGCACAACTTTCTATGGCTCGAGCTTAGAGACGCATTTGTATCATAATTGTGCGCGCGATGCTCTGGATGTATCATCCCTGTTTCTATAATATGGTACTTTTGTAGAGTGCAAGTGCTTCAAGCGAGACTGATCCACCTCGCGTACACACCTACCTTACGCAGCGCCCTTCTTCTAATAGCGAGCAAAGGAGTGCGAGAGTGTCCCCGACCATGCACCATAGCTCTCGTGTTGATACCTATGAGAAACATCAGCAGATCTGATTCGCTGCTGCGCTTGCATGTCTTATGACTTCTCGTCCTAGCCACCGAAAGCGTACTGTGTCTGTTGGTAAATAATTCCTAGCCAATTCAATCAATGTGGATAATTCGTACTCAAGTACACTATGTTACCATGACTTCTAAGACCTGCGTACTGAGTCTCGCATGCAGTATTGACGATAGATATATGTGTATTTCTTATAAAGGCGATTCAATATCAGAACACTATCGTATGAATAGGGTCATTACTGCTCGATGAGAGGCTCAGAGACGGCGATGACGAAGCTATGTAAAATACAAGAGCTAAGATACATAGGTCTAAATAAGGAATTTTCATTACAGGAGGCTGAAACACCACAACAAGTAATGGCATCTCCTGAACGCCGAATCAAATGCTCGTCTGCTATCGGCGCGGCGCCAAGGCCAGACAACCATGGATGAGACATCACGCTTCCAGAAACATAGAGAAAAATTCCGAATCGGCGCGAGTCATGAGAACGCCGTTGTACCTGGAAAAGTCATCCCGCATGTCACTACATGCACTCGGAGAATAATCTGACCGTAGAGAGTGCTATATTTTCTCAGTCACAACATAAGAGCCTACAGAACACGGCTTATGGATTGGCTAACACAGATTTCTAATGAGAACTTAGAGATGAAGCTCTATTTGCACTCGGACGCAGAATTGCATTAAGAAACAGCTCATTGTGACCCTTGCAAAAGGAATCAGCGAGCCAGGGTATGAAATGACAGCATCAGTAGGAGAAATAGAACATCGAAGAGTGCAAGTGTCACGAGAGGCAAAGTAATGAGAAGCGAAATTTTACAGGAGGTAATCATCAGAAACAGCGCAGATCGCGGCGACGAGAGCATTGATGAAGATTCAGCCACAGAGAAGAGTAATGCGTAAGCGTCCAAAGCAGGATGGACTATGGAAAATTGGGCACGGTTTCATTCTACTATGCAGTGCTTGCAGTAGAAGAATTATTCAATGACACTCACTACTCATCAGATGCCGAAGAAGAGCGTATATTATAGTGCTAGATGCTGAGGTAGGATATAGTGAAACGACGAGCCCAGAAAAAAGAAAGTCATGTCGCACAATACTAGATGAAAGCTTAATGTTTTTTTTGAGCACATCCAGCAATGTTTGAAATTAAGATTGTTTGAAATTTGAGTATTGAATGAGAGTCATAGAGCCTAAGAAGAAGTAGTTTTATAGATTTGTCATGTTTGACTAATGAGCGTTATATGGATGTACTTATAAAGAGGTAACCTATTCCGGCTGACTTATTGAGTCTCTTCTTTCATATTTCTCTTGAGTTTCATTATATTGATGATAGCTAGTTAACAGCAGATCTCGTAAACTCGTCGAAGTCATGTAATCAAAACACAAATAGCAACTGAGTAGCTAATCTAGCTTGTAGAGTGTAATTGGCACCTATACATGTGAGAAATGAAAATAGGGAATTTGATTTAATACATAAACCACAAACATAAAAAAGTTATTAATATTTATATTTGCAATTATTATTCCTTAAAGGTACTATTTTAATTTATAAAATAAATATACTTGGGCACAACCAAATATGAAATATAAATGACTAAGTATTGTTTGTACAGGAATGCAATCTTGAGTTGCCTAGCAGTGCACAAATGTTCTATCTTATTACTGTGTATTTTTATAATTAATTAAGTACGGATATCGGTATCCGGTATCGGTATCGCACCTAAAAAAAAAATAGAGTATCGTATCGGTATCGGTATCGGTCTCTTTTCTGGTATCGGGTACATCCCTAATATATATATATAATATATTATATATATAATATATATATATATATATATATATATATATATATATATATATATATATATATAATATATATATATATATATATATATATATATTATATATATATATATATATATATATATATATATATATATATATATATATAATATACTAACTCATAGTAGGAAGCATCCTAGCAACTTGTAATATACACCAATCGATTCCTCATACCTTATAACCTAGGGGTAGACACCCATATTAGGGCTATTCTAGGCTCAGGGGAGGCTAGAAAAGGCTTGAAAAAAGTGGGCAACTCAGTTGGCACTATGTGGCACTCCTTTGGCACTATGTGCCTCACTTTGGCACTCCATTGGCACTCACTTGCACTCATTTGCAACTCACTTGTCACTCAACTGGCACTCACCTGCACTTCATAGAATACTCATAAAAAAAAAACACTAATAGAACACCACTAGATACTCCTTACGGTGATTGGGAACCATCAAAATGTACTGAACCATCAAAATATACTGA
>JABUQX010042790.1:0-22473 GCA_015478945.1 Trachelipus rathkii
GAGGGTGGGAAGAGAACCAATGAATGTAGTTGGGGTTAGCAGTAGGTTTCCTGTAAACTGAGAATTGTATGTTGTTGTTAGGAGACCAAGTCATCAAAGTGTCAAGGGAGGGAAGGGAGTTATTAGCTGAAAGTTCAAAGGTGAATTTTATGTTAGGATATATGTTATTGATGAGATTAAGAATGTCAGTAGTGTTAGTATTGAGAGGGACGCTCGCAAAAACATCATCACATATCTAAACCATTGGTTTTGGAGAGAAGGGGGTGGGGAAGTGAGACTGGTAATTAAGAATTTTTCAATAAGTTTACATTAAAGGATATTACTACAGATGATGAGATGAAGAGGGGGAACCCATACCTAGACTTGTGTTGTTGATTGTTATATAGAAAGTGGTATCAGTTAAAAGTATGAAAAATAATTATGTTCCAGAGTAAAAAGACTAAGTTGTTTAATAAAGAGTAATAAGGGGATAGCGACAAGAGAAGGATATTGATTTGTCAGGTGATGTATTGCGTTCAAAGGAGAGGGAGATGGTAAAAGGGACAGGAACAGAAGTGAAGAGGGAAACAACATCCAATTCCTATTGAAGAATTTACAAATCTTTTAAATTTAGCACATGAGAAGAGAAGGATGCGTTTTACACTTGAAGAGGAATATATCGGATTCGATATTCTTTCAAATTTATTATATATATCAAATGGGTCTTTCAATACTGCGTAGTTCGCCCTGAACCAAGATCATTAAGATAAGTGCTGATCATATTTTGTCAAAACAAGATGGAAAAATTATTCTGGGTTATGGGTTATATGTTATTCAAGTGACAACATCAGAATGCCACGTAATAAAGTAATCTTTATACAGAGCTTTGATCATGTTGAAATTAAGACGGAACTTAAACGAACCTTAAACAAGGCTAAAAATTAGCTCTCTATAACTGTTAAAACATTCTTAAACTCTTTACAGTGTCAGAAATTTACACACAAATAATACTTCTACAGCAGGCACTCTCTCGTCTTCTTTGAGCAACAACAAATTATCATACACCAGTACGTTCCCTGATAAACGGATACAACATTGTTATATTACTACATTAATAGCATCGATATAACATCAACACAAGGAAAGAGCTTAGCTTACTTTAACAGACAACAAATAACTTTATTCTCTTCTTAACTAAAAACCCTCGTCAAGCCACGCAGAATCACTAATCTTACAGAAACTCGAACACTTTCACTAGATAATTCCAACGCACAGAAATGAATACTAAAATCCACTCTTGCCTAAATTCTTTCTCATGTTCTATGGCATATTTCTAGAAACGACTAAACATATAGCACCACTTCTTAAAGACCATAATTTCCATTGTTGAATTCTTATCAACTTACAAGCTATCCAAATTGGATTGCAATGTTCTTTAAAACCTTCATCGGCTTTCAGTACCTATTCGCCTACATATTAAAACATTAAAAGAATTAGAATAGCTAATCCAACAAAAAACATCCAAACACTTCCATACAACCATAAAAATCTCCTTACCTTTTGAATGTTAAGTTTCCTCATTCACATCATTGCTTCCTGTCCCTTTTTAGCACAATCTCTTCTCCTTGAGAGCGCCTTACATTCACTGGAAAACAATAATCCATCTCTTCTATACATCCACTTATTCCCCGTTATATTTTAACAGTTATTCTCTTCTTAGCTCTGGAACATATAATTCCATTTGATTTCCATTTTAACAACAGCTACTATTTAAATATCGTCAAGAGCTAAGTATGGGCTCTGCTACATATCCTTCCCATCTTAGCATTAATATCTATATGAAGCTATTGAAACCATTTAACTACAATTTCGTTCCCGTCACTTCCCTTTCTCTCGCAATACCGAAAATGGTTTTAGTATATCTTGATGATAGTTTTTTGCGGCGGCGTCCTATCAATACATAAACACTTTATCTTGACATTGTCTTCAAATCTCATCATAACATATATACCTAACATAAAATATCACTAGGCTTTGAACTTATTCAGCTTAATAACTCCCTTCCATTTCCTATAGACGACTGTTGTATGAGCTGGTGGTGCTCCTAACATACAACATTAGCAAATTCTTCGAAGGTTTCAGGAAAACCTATGCTGCGCTTAACGAACCAGGCTCATTATTTGGGTTCTCTTTCCAACCCTACTTCAAACTAATAATTGGTTAACAATATCTTATCCTCTACTCTTTACTTAGAGCCCTTTAGAATCCTGATTCGCACTACTTTCTTTGCAATCTGAAAAAGTAACGAGTAAGAAAAGCTTCAACTTTCAACAAAACTTTATTTACCAGCAAACGTCAATGGATGGCAAGGTTTGTAAAGAGGCAAAGCTTAAAACACTTTCTACACCAATTGCATTAATCTACACCACTTATTATGTCCTAATACTCCTACCTCTTCCTGCTCCCTACTTCTTCCGGTACTTCCATTTACTGCATTAATTGATTGCACCATATATTGATAACAACTTTTTCAGTCTTCTTTGAAATGGTACTCTCCCTTTAAAACGATTTGATTAAACTCATAACTCTATAACAAAAACATAACACTTTCTCAAATGATGTCTATAAAATCGCATGTTGCTGGATGCAACAAACCTATATCCATTGGTAGTAACGTCATTGAATTTTGTGCCGCCGTAAATTACCAGCATGAAATATTACGACTTCCAAACTAATGGATATACCCAACTCTGCCCTATTACTCTATCAGCAAGCATTATTCCACAATATCACATACAATCAATACTCTAATACACATGACAGCCCATTCATTGGACAGCCGTAAAATTACATGACCATTAAAGAAAATTTGTAACAGGGAATCTTTTGGCATGAAATAACGTCTAATATTTATAAAATACAAAAAAAAACTAACTTTCAAATACACTATTTGTTGTTGAAATAACATTACTTACACTCGCTTACTTTTTTTTCAAACATTTCTTGATATTGAAACATTTATTTTTTTTTCAATATTCTTGATTAGTGTTATTTTTTAATTTTTAATATTTAATTTTTTTTAGTATAAAACGACACTTGCATCTTGAAAGAATTGGGTCGATTTATGACCATTAAAGCTTCATGGCCTTTAAGTTTAATTGATTAAAAGTTGAATTTATTTATGATATCTTATGTATTATTAAGTATTTTTTACAATTTTTCAATTGCTGGAATCCTCAAGATTTCATACCTAAGGCTCATATTTATAAATATATTCTTCTAGCGTTCTTAAAGCATAATTATTACTATAGTTATATAAATCGTATACCTTAGTATTATAATACGTATAGTATAGATATAAATATATTATATATATTATAATGATTAATAGTATATATAGTATTATAGATATATATATATTATGATATATATATATATTACTATATATATTATAATATTTTTATATATATCATATACTAGCTTATTACATAAAGGATAATAAATAGACCCACTTTATTTAAGTATTTGTCACTTCTACCATTCTTTTATTATGTATTGTAATATATTAATATATATATATTATTTTTAATATATAATAGTTATAATATATGATTATTATGAATAGTAGATATATAATTATATTTATATTATTGATATAGTTATAGTAATATATATATATATTTAATTATATATATTATAGTATATATAAGTATGTATACTAGTACATATAAACGTATGGGATTTGATTAAATTTAGCCGATATTTTCATTCATTGTTGTAGTTTGCTATAGCCTGGGACACTCTCCCTTTTACTAGTATCTACTATCTTTGACTTGTAACGCTTCAAATGTCATGTAACGCTTCATGTCGTCCTTTAAATTGACCTTGATACGGAGAATTGTCTCAACTAAGGTGAAATTTTGTAGGTCTCTGACGCTATTGGCCCACCGATATATATATTTTATATATATATATATAATATATATAATATATTATACTAATATGTATATATATATATATATATATATATATATATATATATATATATATATATATATATATTTATATATAAATATTATATATATGATATATATATATATATATATTAATTATATATCTACTATATTATATATTATATACTAGATATAGACTATATATATATATGTTTTTATAACCTCAATTCAATTAAGACTGTTATCGATAATAAAATATATATATTATATATATATTAGTATTTATATTTTATAATAAATAATATTTATATATATATATATATATAATATATATATATTAATAATAATATATATAATATATATATATATTAGTATATATATATATATATATATATATAAGTTCACGTTTGGCTCTCAGTGGTTAAGGCGAGCTTTTTGGTTCGCCTTCAGAACGAGGATTCCCTCTCAGTCATGGGTTTCGTATCCTTCGTCGGTACTACGTTGTAAACGGACCAATAAAATTGTCGTCAGTAGCGAGTATTCTGTAAAAATATTACGCAGTTGCATGTTTATGGCATGGTGTATTACACTATCTCAATACGCCCACAATCACTATCAACATAGGCTAACACATACAACAGAAACAATCGATGTTCACAGCAAAATCACTCTCTCAATGCTCTCGCATTGGAAAGGCGCGTATTAGGATACAAACCCACGCCCGCAGTGACAAGCACTTTCCATTCGATGCGCTGAAGCAGGCTTTAGCTATCGGGCCTCAATAAACTTTGCATTTAAATATATTATTACACTTGGTCAGAAAACCATACAAATACTTCCCTGACCAATTTCCGATCTCTGAATTGAGGTTGCTTAACGATTTTTGCCTTTCCGTGAGTTGAATTTTTTTTGTATGTGGCAAGAATGAATAGATATATATATATATATATATATATATATATTATTATATATATATAATAATAGTATATATATATATAATTATTTTATTATATAAATGATATAGTGAAATTATGATATATATTATATATATATTAATATATAATATATAATATAAGTTTATAATATATTTATATATATATATATATAGATATATAATTATAATATATATATTATTATATTATATAGATATAATATATATATATAGTATATATAATATATATGTATTATATATATATATATATATATATTGTATATAAGTATATAAGAAATATAATAATATATAAGTATAATTTATAATATATATATATATATATATAAATTATATATATATATATAATATATAATATATATATATATATATATATATATATTATAGTAGTAGTATCACTGATAATATATATAATGTATATATACATATACTAAATATTATATATATATATTTAATACATATTACTATATATATATATATATATATATATATATATATATAATATTATATATGACTATACTACATATATATATATATTTATAAAAATAATTATATAATTATATATATTAAAAATAATATGATTGCTAGTTTTAATTTAATAATTTAATAAACTGGAAAAAGCATCAATCTAATATTTTTATATATCTGTATATAGATATAATATATTATATATTAATGATAATATAATATATATATATATTAATTATTATATTATATTATAATAATATTATTAAATATATATAATATAATATTATATATATATATTATATAATATATAACTTTATAAAACCAAAAATTACATCCAGCTATATTAATATATATTAATAATATATAATATAATATATTATATATATATATATAATATTATTAATATATATATTAATATATATATATATATATATATATAATTATATATATTATATATATAGAATATATAATAATAGTATATATTATATTATTTATTATTATTGTTATTATTATTATTTTATTATTATTATTATTATTTATATATATATTATTAATTATTATTATTATTAATTATATATTATATATTATGTATATTATTATTTTTATTATTATTATATATTATTATTATATTATAATATTATTATTATTATTATTATTATTTATATCATTAATATATATTATATTATTTATATATTATATTGTTATATTATTATTATTATTATTATTATTTAATTAATTATATTATTTATTAGGTAATTATTAATTATATTATTATTTTATATATTTATTATTTAATTTATTATTTAATTTATATTTATATATTATTATTATATTTGATTTAATTATATTAATTAATATTTTAAATATTATATATATATTTTTATATTATTATTTATATTATAATATTAAATATGCATTAATAATTTCTAAGTTATTTTATTACTTTTACACAAATATAAATTAATTATAATGTATATATAGTTAAATATATATATTTGTAATTTATAATTATAGGTGTTAAATTTTAAATAAATATAGGGAGTATATAAAGTTTGAGGTTCAAATAGTACACAAAATGAACTGATTGTTGGCGAGATGTAGTAGACCGCCATATTTTCCACAGATATATATCCTTTAAACAATGACCGATGTGGTATCATCTTATCCTGAGAATAATATTTCTAATGTTCTTAATATAAAAAGTATGCTCGTATTATTACAAGTATTAACACTTAGATACTTCCCCATATTTCCAGCAGAATAAATTACTTATATTTTGAGTTTTATAATTTCTGAGTAAACCTTTTACAAAATTAAAACTGAAATAATAATGAATAATAACTAATAATAATAATTAAATAATAAATAAAATAATATAATATAAAAATAATAAATAAAATAATAATAATAATAAATATATATAATAATAACGTCGCACAATTAATATGCTTTGAAATAATAAATTATATAATAATATAATTAATAAATAATTATATAATAAGAAATATATAAATAAATAAATTTAATTCATAAAAATCACAATAAAATTTTATTCAGGTTATGAACAATATATTTATTTTTATATAAAGTAGTACTATGTAATATCATATATTTAAATAATTTAAAAAACTGTCCACCGTATCTGAAATGAGGGGCTGCTATATTTAGTATTCCATTCGTGAAGCCCCCAAGTATGTTAAACACAAATCAGGAAAATTTATAGTACTTATATACTAATAGTGTATTAAAATAAATTGATATAGCTAACTTAATATTGTGAAAATAATTATCAACCTAATTAGATTAATTAATTTATCACAAAAACTGTAATCAGATTATAAATACTATAATAAAGTGAATTTCAATATGACAAATAATTTCAATAAATAAAAATAATAAATTATATAAATGAATTATATTAATATAATTAATATTATAATTAATATAAGCAAAATTAGATGTTAAATACACATCCTGACGAATAAATCAGACACATTATGATTTAAAGAATCCGATCCAGGTTCTTGGCTTGCCATCGGCGGCCTGCTGCGGATGTTTGCGGCGGCTATTACTCTCGAGCGATTCGACACAGAATTTATATAAAAATACTTAAGCGAGAATCTGAAACGCAAAACTGTAAATGAAACATTGGGACTCGACTCAACTGTGTAATGATAAAAATCATATTCTCACAGGATGAAGCTCATAATAAGTTGAGTCAACAGAGCCACATGACATTAGGAATGCCAAAAAAATCAGCGCCTCTACGCTTCTGTCTCTTATGTAATGCCATTAATCCAAACGCTAAGGAAGCATTTGAACCATCTCAAATAAAATGATTATTTTTGATATAGAATGGAAAGAAATAATAATAATATATTTAATAAAAAAATTAATTTATAGAGCTATAAAAAAAATTCTATGTAATAATTTTATAATAAATAGAGTTTTACAATTTAAGGAAAAAAATACAATTTAAAGATACTTTCTCATATCTAATATGCATTAAATTATTACTATAGAAAGATTTTTAATAATGTATAACCAAGGGAAACGATGAAACTTGTGAAGTAAATAACTTAATATATTTTGAGATAGGGTTTTTAAATTTCTAGTTATTTTTTTGCTTTTTGTCAGTATTGAAAAATCTGAATTCTTCATTTGTTTATACCACTATGGACAGTCAATATAATTCGCCTATACCAAGGAAAAAATCAGATATAATCTTCTCGAAACACTAAAACACCCTAAACTACAGAGTAAATCTAATTAAAACTATCAGTACTTCGACTTAGCGCGATGCCTAAGTAAGCATGCTACATGCTGGTGGATTCGCAGGAAGATTATGGTGAATGGAATTATTAGTGCACTACACTGCAATTTTCACACAAGAAATATATGCATGCTGTTCCGTATCATATTTGAGTCTTTAGAAGAGAACAGACATTTATTCACTCATATGAGAGAAAATATCAGAGGTACGTAGTTAGAGTAGCAATATCTGTATGATCTCGTTATTCAGCTTTGGTTTGATAAGTGAGAGAGGAGAACTAGAAGAAGAGAGTTGAGATGATTCCTATTCCACAATTTGACGATAATGTTAAGTAAAGAGTCTGCATAAAGACAATATTGATGCGTGTGCTATGTCCTCCATAGAACTAGCTTATTGAATTTCCTCACATACTTCCACTATTACGCTTTGCATTGTGGTAAGTAAGTACATGGATATTCGATGATGCATAGTTTTAATGTCTGGAAGTTTCTCCTAATACATATATCTGAGTGGAAGAGAGAGAGATTATAACAAGAATGGAAGTAAATGTGAGCGTGCCAGCAAAAAAAAGACCATGATGACAATTGACGTGTTCTCAATGATAGAGTCCAACCAAGCTGCGTATTCCTTGTATAGTGTTGAAATATTTTTACCGTACCAGCACATAGTGTCACAATAAAGAGAGCAGTTAATTTAATTCGTCGTATAATATCTCTTATTCTAACACTCATATTCAATTTCTTATGTAAATTATACTTGTAGCTTGCGAGTGTAAAATCACAGTAAGTTGTGGATATTTGCTATTGAGTATTTTTGAAATTAAGTTCCCTATGCAGTCGCCGCCACCCCTATTATAATTTAAATGTATGATTTTTTGTCAAAAATCTTAATGACAAGTTTATTGGCGTCAAGTCAAGTGTTATATGATTAGTTAATTATATGTGAGTCGGTCTTTTTACAACTTCTTTATTGAAAGAGGGATATTAGTAGGTCTTTTGACTTATTAAGTTAAAAATAGATACATCATCTGGCGAAAGATACAAGATAATGAAAGTTAGTTTAAGAGTGATTGATTATAGACTATATTTATAAGCATATTATATAGATATGAAATAAGTATATAGAGTAGTGGTCATTATATATAGATTATCATGAATACCTTGGTGGTATTACCAACACCAATGGTTAGAGTTTAGGATAGAGTTTAGTATCAAAGATTATGTCACTCAGAATCGTTATAATCAACAAATATCATGTGACTCTCTTGCCATTCCACGCACCACATCCGCGAGAGATTCAAATATCATTCATGAGAGCAGCAAACATTGCCGTCAATCCCCATTCTAACGCAAAGTTCTCAGGAATCCTTGGAAATTGCCATAGAAAGATAAATCAATAAGTGAACTGACTTTCGAGGCTACTCACTCATAATTGTATTCATAAAAACTTTGGTCGGAAATACTTAAATAACAAGAGGGCAAGCGAATTAATCTTTGATTTCTATATTTTAACATAGTTTTTCATTTAAGACGGAATAAGTTAGCGTACATATAATTGACCGCCTCCTACATTAAAGTAAGAAATAAATGTGAAATGTCTTACTAAGTGGTATTAGTTTTATTTATTAGAATAAATATTTACGATCAATTGCCTGAATACGTAATTTATTATTTATTCAAATATTTGCTAATCGGGTGTGCATATTGAATGACATATTTTTGGTTTGAGTTTATACTTATTTATGGGAGAGAACTTCCGATTGACATCTTGTGTCAGTAAGGTGTTTATATGGAAATACATACGTAAAGTAAGTAGTGATGACATATGTATTAATGAGTGTATACCAGTATAGTAGAGTAATGTATGAGTGTATTCATTGACCATAACAGATGGCTGTTGTGCTTAATATTTCAAGGCGTAAGTTAATTGGGAAATACATATGTGCGAGAATACCATCAATACAAATTGAGTTTCATTACATATTTAAGCCATGTCACTATATCATTTCTAATCTTTTGTCTTGGAAAGCACTATAATGTACACTGTTAAAGTTAATAATTATTCCTCTTATATTAATTAACCACTACAACTAGAAGAGTTTGCAATTAGCTAGAGTAGTGATTAAAAAATACTTACAATTAAGATTGATCAACATAAGACTTTTGGTGGTTGTTCTAATTCTGTCTCAAGTAAAGAATAAAGTAATACCATTCATATCTTTATTAATATGACAGTTAAAAGTATTAAGATCTTGAAGTACTAAAATATGATTCATATTTCTTATCTCGATTATGAGCACATGCTCCACTATATCTAATCTTGTATCATATTGTATGTTTGCATAATAAATGATTGAGCCATTGAGTCTCTTCAGCATTTATTGCATCCTACAGTATTTTCTTGAGTGCATTCCGATATGTATGGTCTCATTTTGCTTTGAATCTTGTTTAGTATGAGCAATAACTGATGAGATTTTACTACATGTGCTGCACGAGAGTCTTTACACAATCTCCGCTCACTTAGGAGCCATTATAGTTGCGAAGTAGTAATGTGATATACGAAGCTTAAATATTATTCTGGTATGCTAAGGACACCCAGATATACGAAAGTTACCATTTTGATATCGTAATGTACCACAGTCTGTTGGACCACCAATGTTGTAAGTATTTCCTGCTTGAATTTGTTTAATAAATATTGTATTCAGTTAAGAAAGTATTGTATGTGAGTTGCGGATTCTATACTTTTATTAAATCCTCTTAAATAAAAAATCCTTCCAGTACATTGCCTCGAGAGAGCCATCGCCATGCTCTTGTAGAGAATGGAAGAAAGTTCTTAGCATTACTTGCCTTTTCTATTAATATCTTATGATAACTTTCTTTAAGAATTAGCTTCAGAAAAACTAGTGAGTGTTCAAAATACTGAGGAAGATTTTATGAGTATACGAGTTATTCTATAATAAATTTCGACATGCATGATTTATATTATGAATAAATATATATAAAAATTCTTAGAATGCATTGATTTAAATAATAGATAGTAAGATAGTTTAAAGGACAAGTATTTTGAGGAATTCCATATTAGTTTACACAATGTATTATCTGTAATGCTAACAATTCAACATTGACTTAAAAGATAATATAACTTTCCACTTTTTAATTATTGTATAATAAATTTCAAATTCCTACTAAATGATAATTAGTAAGTAATTATAATAGATTTTGTTATGGAATTCAATAAAAATAATTAAATAATTAAAAATTTATAGAAGTATCATAAATTAATGTAATAATAATAATAAGTAATCAATCAATGAATATTAACTATATAATAATTCAGATAACAACATACACTTTTTAAATCAATATAATTATTAATAAAATAATAATAATATTACTGTAAAATTAATATATTAACAATGCTATGATTACTGTAGTAATCCCAAAAGTCCAACTTCAAAAATAGTTAATTCAATTTTCATGATACTATATATTAACAAATAAAATAAATACTTTAAAATACACTTTATTATATTTTTTTTCCCAAAATAATATATAATAATTATAAATTTATATATATTAATGAGAGATATTATTGCCTTATGCCAATATAAGTAAATTCCATTATAGGGTTCTACAATAATTAAATTTAGTTACAATAATCAATAAAAAATAAATAAAATATTATATATAAAATAAATAATAATTATATAATAATAATAGCAATATATATTATTCAAAATAAGTATTCCAGAGTTAGTTTATCATAAAGAGTACATAAATGTCAGATATATAATAGATAAATATTGATTCATCTATATTTGACAATAATGAAATTATTTAACTGTTTTCTTATATTTTTTTTTGTATTCAATAAATATTTTTAGTTTGATTCTTTCTAAGCATATAGCTTTATTGAGCTATTATTATTATCATTTCATGTTGATTTATTTGTAACTAATCATCCTGATACCATATGTGATGCGTCAGTCTCAGCTTTCCATATCATCTATGTATAGGTATGGTGGAGTTGCAGAGATATTATTAAAAATTTTATTTTAATATAAATTGCTTATTATTATTTTATTATATTATTATTAGTTATTATTTAATTAATTATTATATTTAATTATTTATGATTAATGTTATATTTAGTTTTAATATGTCATATTTGATGCTTATTATTCTAAGCCTTCACAAAAGTTATATTCTATCAACAGAAGTAAAATTTTCTTTATATTATATATTTCTTGAATAAAATAAAAGAATTAAAAGGTGTTGTTAAGTTTTTCCAAAAAATGATATGCTTTGAATTAAACTATTAATTTATTAAAATATACTATGTAATTTAAATTACAAAACAACCATATAATTAAGACCATATCTTAAACGAAAAATTATATTATAGTTAATATACAACAATAGTATTATGAGAAAACTATAATAACTAAATCAATTAATATCTAACCGAGTTATAAAGAAATATTATATCTCTTGAGGATGTGAAAGATATTATCTTTATTTCACGATAATGTATCCTATATCTAGAAACCCATTAACAAATAATATTAAAATTTTTTATATCATCATGACATAAAATACCACACACCTCCAGCCATTAAAAGACAATAAATAATATCTGAGAAGGTTGCTTAGTATATGTTAACACAGCAAAACACCTTTATCCAGCTTCAATTAGGTATCATATATAATATAGCTATATATTTAAAAAAGATATATTTTATTAAAACATTAGAATATCAAATACAATATCCAATGAAGGAAAATTCACAAATAGAGCAGTGTCAAAATTATATTATTAAAAAAAGTAATTCAGCTGTGGGTTCAACGCAAATTTTCAACTACTGTTTGAATGAAATAATCATAATTGTTAAAAAACAAATTTTCTGTGTTCACCCATCATCATTGCCAGTCCGTTTAACCTGTCGTCTTCCATAGTAGCCAAGAGCCAAGTCTTGATCCTTAGTAGGTTACTGAAAGAGTGTTCTACTGTACTGGTGGTGCATGTTGGGTGAGTAGTATCATCAAAGAGAGCCTTTTTCGTTGACGGAAAAGAAAGGTTCAGTCCCTTAAACTGGAACAACAAGATCTTTTAGGTTCTTCACTACTCAGTGTTCTGTCCTTCCCAAATTTGTACCAAAAGTTCTAGTTCTTCTTCTATGCCTTCTAAGTGTTAAAAACTATAAAATGAACTTTCTTTTCCTTTAACTCATCGATTGTTATGAGTAGCATGTGGAAAGGATGTAGTTATGTCAATGCATAAGGAGGTGTATTTTCAGTAGAAAACCGTAATTCCAAAGAAGGTTATAGAATCCAGATACGAAGTTATTAAGGATCTTCTCGAGAACTCCGTGGGATTTGTTGCTGGAGGGTTGCTGCGGTGCTGCTGCCTACCAAAAAAATCCGTGGTATATTCAGATCAAGTACATCTTCATATTCATTAAACTTCTTTTAAAATATTGTCGATGATTTTTTCTTCACCTTTGCGATGGCTCCTAACCATTTCCACAATATGTTGAATGTGCTGCGATGTTTTGACGATATTCAAGGTCTTAGATTGGAGAGCATTTACAAACTGGCTCTAACATCGCAGAGTATTTCGCAGTAAATACAACATATTAATCCCACTAAAGAGCACCAAATATGGAAGAGATTATGCTAATGCGGAAGTTCTATCCCAATGAGACGCCATACTTATACGCGCAAGAAACTGTCGTAATTATAATCGGCGGTATGATTACATCAAAATGTTTCTAATGAAAAGGTGCCACTCACCTCTCAATATCGCTATTATACTGGATTTTACTCTATTTATGACATATCCAGAACATAACACATTCTGAGTATAAAAAAGTTGTTCCACGAGTTCAAAAAATAAGAATACTATCTCTCCGAAGATGGTCTACAATATTTTACTTTGATCAAAGAGACATAACTGAAGATTCTGGCACATACATAGTACATTTTGCGCGGTAGATAAATATGTATGAATATTGCATATGGAGAAGTTGGATTATATTATTCTCAAAATACGACTACATGTGCACGTTAAATACTATAAGATAAAGAAACAATACTTGATAATTTCGCGACTTTCTTTCAGCTCCTGTAACTAACAAAATTGCTACCCATAAAGATCTATATATGTGTCACCCTTAGTGATAGTTTACCACTACAGTCATCTGATCCGGACCCTTTTTGATATAATATATACTAAAAGAATAACGCAAGGAATATCTTATAATATCAACACATAATTCTATCCCTCACATAGATATATTAAAGTGAAACTTGATGAAAGAACACTTTAAATAATTTATTTACCAATACACAATGAAAACGAAAACGAAATGATGGCGCGTAGAATATAAAAAACAGAATAGACAATATTAGTCAGAAAAAAGAGGAGAAAAAAAATTAAAATGATTTTAAAAGAGCATATTAAAGCAAAAAACCAAGAAAGCAAATCTGTTTATATATTACAAGATCTGTACTATTTAAGTCGATCTAAAACCTTTCTCTATCGTGAAGCTTGCGTTTTTTGGGGACACACTGTGTTGACGTATTGTGGCTCAAGACACATATCGTGTGACCGAGTTCAATTTATTATGAACAGACCAAGGTCGATAGTAGCCGCTCTAATATGCGGCCTACGAGCACTTTCAATCGACGATACGCGGATTCACACAGATTTAGAATGTTCCGCTATACACATAAGTATAAGCCGAGTTATAGCTGACAAATATATTCATATCATTGTATACAACACGCGAAAACATATTCTCTCTGATAATAGCATACGACAAAGTAAAGTCTTCTCATTCAGTACAGCAACGAAAAAACGATCGTATCTCTATGAATGCTATCTTAGAGAAAGCTCGTTGATACTTCCTGCACCTTAATTTCATCGGAACTCTTTAGCAGAATATTAGGATTTAGAGCAACAATAACATATAGAGAAATATTATAGTGCAACTTTGCTCCAATAGTATATATTTCTACAACTGCATTTACAATTCTGCCAAAAAGAGTCAATTGAATCACAGTATTATACACCTCTGCTACCCTTCTTTAAATCTGTTTATTAAAATTCTTGAATATTAACGATATATTTGTTCTTTTACCTTAGTTTACCACAACATGTACTTGTTTTGTCATTTATAAGAAGTTGAAAAAATTGGACATTTACGATATCTACTACCATATATTATGAATAGTAATTAGAGTTTGATATGTTCTTGCTTTAAGCTGAGAAACAATCGGATTACCCCCTTAGGATTGTAGGCTATATCGAGTACAATATTCTATTTTCTTTTTCTTCGCTCTTTTATCGATAAGAAATGAGAGATCTTTCTTCATGCTTATTATATGCAGCGTGGATCTTTCTTTCCGGATTATGTTCTTTAGTAAAGTCTGCATCAAAAATATTTACTCTTGGCTTGCAACACTCCCTCATCATTGATGCTATACTTATAGTTCCGCGCCTGAGCATGGTGAGGGTAGGTTACAGTTTGCGTCGTATCCGATAGACGTGTACAAGCGAGCACGCTTACAAATCACACATCATTCCAAGCAAGACATTAGAAAATCTATGGGTAGCGACGATAATATATTTCTTTTACAACTCTCATCCTCTCTAAGCACTTCATGCCTGAGTTAGAGAAAGTTTCAAATACTGAGTGTAATTTAGATGTCTCTACCGTAGCTATCGAGGTACGTAGTTAAGATAATCAAAAAGTCCTCTTGCCATGCTCTTTTGCTCTGAACAATAACTAGCTCTTATAAACCAAATCTCTGTTTAACTGTTTGTTCATATGCCCCCTTCACTTATATCATAAGAGCCGCTAAATGAGCACTATGTTATTATTTTATTACTATGAGCGAGAAAGGTCTCTTATTCGTTTGTCGTTTAACCAATTAGAAGCCCTAGGGATAATTGGCTCACACACTTATAATTAATTATAATACTGACAAACTTTTAATTTGGGGAAATAAAATACAAAACTGTGCAAGTAATTCTTCTCTCTAGTTTCTTCTTTTAACAGTGCGACCAGTAACTGGGGTATAAGTTCATTGGTTATCTCAAGATCGTGCACACTAGTTTATCTCTTTTCCAACCTAATATTTCCACACTTATGAATATTCATATTAAAGATGGGTCCGGTCAACGATATCTTAAACTCTCACGCGAGTGCGATACCATAAAAATCATTTTATAGTATGGTTTATGAGAGATTGTGATATAGTTTCTACAGAGAACTAGCATAGCATGTCTGTGCTACAAGACTGTATCTTTTTCTCGAGTTCCGATATATCATAGTAATCGAATAGTAGACAATATAAACTCATAGACACTTCTATCTCAATTCATAATTTTTTCTTTCCGCTCGCTACCTTTGTTAACTATCTTTCTAATACTTTGAAAAACTACATATAGACAAACTTATAATGTAGATATCTGTATTGCTCTTTTCAAAATCAATTATAAACCATCTTCTTGAGCTTCGTGGTTTCTATGATTTGTTCTTGGAATGTCTAACTCGCTGTTGAATATGTGCTGGATCGTGGTGGTTAAAGTATAAAGATACAAGGTGCAATCATGCGAAAATTGCGATGGAAGATTTAGAGGATTGCGGTCGTTGCTGTATATTCATTAGATAGAGAATTTGTTTTTATTCTATGCCTAGCTGACAAATCTTACGATATATCTATCTAGCGACGACAGAGTCCTATTTTCCATTTTGTTCTAATGGTGACCCATATTATGCTATATCTCCCATTTTTCTAGAAAAAAACTAGACAGTGAGACAATTACCATTATGAAGCTTAGTATATAAAGGTCTGTATTATCGTTATATATATAGGTATATTACTAATATATTATATTATAAAGCAACCTTTACGTTCAGAATAAGTTTCTTTTATGGTACGCAGGTTTAGGTATTATTTAATGTACATATGGTATGATATAATAAAAAATTTTAATTATATTGATTAATTTGGAGTATCAGTATAATAGAAACATTCGAATTAGAAAAGACTATCAAACATACTCAGAGATATTATATAATTTTTTTAACTAATATTGAGTATATATAGGTAAATAATTTTGATTAGAGTTTTACCAAAAAAACATTAGGCAATGGTAATTATACACTGTATAAATTTTATCAACTTATGAGATCTTTTTATAATTTCTAATTATGAGTTGTTTATAGGTTATTTTTATAAAATAATGTATATATTAAATTATATATTAATTATTAAGATATCAACTAAGATATCTCTTAATTATACAAAAAACTAAATCAAACTTTAATTTTATTTATATATTGTATTCAAGAATAAAATTAATTAAAGAAAATTTCTTACTGTTGAAAGAAATACTTTTAGGAGGTAGAAAAAGGCATTCAATAATAAAATGTTATATACATAATATTAAATTAATTAAATAATATAATATAATATAATATTAAATTAAATTATGATAAGTAATAATAATATAATAATTAAAATAATTAATTAAATATAATAATAATTAATTATTATAATGAATAATTAGAATATATAATAATAATAATAATATTAAATATAAACACTTATATTAAATATTATATTAAATTTAAATTAATATAATACAAGAATAAGAAAAAAAATCTTAATAATTAAAATAATATTTCTAAATTAATAATATATAATAATAATTAATTAATAATAATATAAATAATAAATATCTCTTGATATCTCTAATTATCATATTTATGATGTCAATATTGGCTATAGATATATTTGTACTAGCCATTCAAAGAATTAGGTTTATCCAGATAAAATATAATTTAAATTAATGGTATATATGATTATTCAGAATCTATTATTTGATTTGAATAACACTATAATTTTATTCTTGTGATTATGTTAATAAAAAAAGTGGTTTTATAAAAAAATTTTATTGTGTTTTGTTTTTGTCTTTGTTTAGTTTTTAATATAAATTTGAAGTTACTAAATATTAATATTAGTGTTATATTATTATATATTTATTATTATTATTATTTTTATTATTATTATTATTATTATTATTATTATTATTATTATTATTATTATATTAATTATTATAGTGAGTTTATATATTATCTTGATATGTTGCTGATATCTTATTGATTTATCATATGTAATATATATGAACTATTTAGTTTTTATTCCTAAAGATATTATTTGAGTCTATTATTTCTTATAGTTCTTTTATATTATATATTTACAGGATGATTGTACTCATGAATTATTTTCCCTAACAAATATTATATTCATTTTTAATTGCATTTATTTTATATCATATTATAATGTAGTTACGAACGTTTTTAATTATTCTTATTTATTAATTCTTATTAGATTTAGGATTCTTATACCTTTATTAATTTATTATAATTTATTTTAACTTTTATTTATTTTGTCTTATCGATTATTTAAGAAACCTACACTATGCATAATTTTTATCGTAATACTTCACCTGATTACAGAGATGACCTACGAGAGTGAACTTTTCTATTGAATAACAATCCCAATAGGTGTATGGCTACAATGACATATCTATAGTACTCCGTGAAAATTGATTTAGCACTCTTAGTTCGAATGTAAAACCCACAAAGATAGAGAACACTCAACAAAACTTACACCATTATCTCGAAGCACCGTCAACTACAAATAATACGGATCAGATCACAAAACCTTTGAAATGAATCCAACAACTTACGTGAAGACCACATAAATAATAGTATCGAGACTATCTCGATTTCAACCCAATAGATAGGTTCTAGTTTGAGAAAAACAGGCTAAACGGGTTAACCGAGAAAAATTCAGCAATACTAACAAAGATTCAAAAGCAAAATGGACCATAATAAAAAATTTGTTCAATCGAATAAATAAGAGACAGTCCAACATTATAAACACAAGTCGCCGAAACGAAATTAAGTGATAAATAAATAGAAAATGAAGTGTAGTATAGTGACCTATGATGGTGTCAATAAGTTGCGCGAGAATAGCTCACACACTACGAATATACAACCTATTGCGACTAAAGTATATATTGGCACACTAATCGTATTCGTTAGCAATTTGTTCCTATATATCGGGTTAATCTCACCGAAAGTCTAGGGATTCAGACTATCCTGATTAGACAATTACTAGCACCAAACCACTATTAGCAAATTTTGAGTACTTCCTCAATTTGAGTATGAAAAATATATCATGCTAAAGAGCACGCACTTAAGTGTTTGCTACCCCAACAACAATGTCATGCAGCGATGCTTCCCATGCAGCAAATGCATGATCCGTCTAGTGCACTTAATCCCCACCATATCCCAGACCAACCTAGAGACTATATATATGCGTCTGAGTATGATAGACAAAACACACTATATTCCCACAGATCTCACTGTCTAGTACACGCTACACAGTGACTCAAAGATCTCACTAAATCATACGATGTATTTCCAAAGCCTGCGTGAGAGATAATGAAATGAAATACGTCCTTCCTCTACACCCAAAAGACAAACATGCTACCAAAGACCAGAAATATCAATATGACTTAGTAACCAGATGGAGTTCACATCAAGTCTCTCCAACGCAAATAGCAATTCATGAGACTATTCAGTAACAAATAAGAAATCGTATTTCCATGCAAGTGAAAAAGAATCCTCTGCATCATCGAGAGCCGAGTTTCGAGATTAAAAATAAATTTTTTCACGAGCACCAACTAGAGAGACATGGTCAATTTGCACGTATCTAAAGTAGGCGGCTTCATCACACTTATTAACTTGCATCGACATAGTACACGTCATAAACACTTTACGATGAATAGACACGATCTACTCGTGTTAAAACTCCTACTCCAAATGTATAGGAAATCATATAACCTAAATTCAGCCGATGCAACGCATCTTGTTATTTGTGAGATTCCGACACGGCATAAGAGTTTTTGATTACAACACAGAGATATGAGCTTGAAGTGTGTAGTATTTACTAGTGAATACACATTAGGCCTTATGATACTCAAAAGATTTAAATGCAAACACCGTAGATCTTTCAACTATAAGCTAATGGATACATTTGCGCTCAAACAAAAACTGATAATGGGATATATGTATATAGGAAAAATATTATAAGTATCACTAAATCTATAGGCAGAAGAAAACTCCTCAGAAATAATAGTCATGAGATTCACAGTGGGATCATCACTAAAGACGATCTTTAGAATCACATTCGCAAGACCATATGGAAAGTGTCGAGACGATCTTACTTGGTGCAGCAACAAAAGGCGTCTATATAATACCCTTGACTATTGAATTATTATAGACCTTGATACTTTTCTCTATATGACTTAAATGATCTAATCAACTTCCGGATATATAAAGGCACATATACTATAGCACTAGCCTATACATCTGTTTCGCGAGGAAAAATGAGGTTATCTTGATTTTAATTTATTTACGTAGGGCAAAATGAATTTCAAAAAAGTCCTTTGATTTACTGAAAAGCAAACTATAATAAATTACAAAATAACACGAAAACCATTGACTACTTCAATGGAAATGATTTGAATTGCAAATTAAAATTTGTATAAATAATATACACCCACCTACGACTCGCACATCAAATCTAAAGACGGATGAAAGCAATTATATATATAGTGCCACACTAACACTATGAAAAACGGAATGGAAGCGGAGAATGTTCAAATATATTTTTGCAGATTTTTTCCAGGGTATGTCCAATTGAATCAGGATGGAAAGAAAACTTCAAACGGAGAGCACCTGAGGAAAATCTTTAGCGGACCCTCATAAACATTGTCGGGAAAAATACACATTCACACAAAAAAGATATGACCTAATTTATTCATAGAGATTTCCAGTTATGGGACTAGATAATTGTACGGTACGAAAGAACAAATCTGAGCCTGTTTAAAAACACCTTTTGTCCAATGGTATGATACAGAAACTTGTGTAGGGCAACCATAAATCTGGCTACGGGCAACAAACTATTCGAGCTATATTTAAATAGACACACTCCTGTTTACAGAAAGATTATTACATACTGCAAGAATGGGTGATGATCTTTGCTCTTCATTTTTTACTTTTCAGCAATCTTCAAATATATAACATCTTGAATCTCTCCAACATGATATCTATATATAGAGTTTAACAACCTTTTATTTAATACACACCAATATTCAAGCCATCCCATAAGTATCGGGCCGGACATATCATAGGAACTAAATATCAAAAGAGGCAGATCAATTAAGTAGGTGAGAGAAGTAGAGAATGTAGTTAAGTACCATCCAATAAGCGACCACAATCTGATGTTTCTAAAAACTGTGTTATACAATGGATATCGATAATTAAAGATCTCACTCACCACAAAGAGAGATACTCGCAAGGTTCTCCACTTACACACCATCTATTGATGTACAGAAACTTAACGTTAGAGCACACAGATAATATCACACCATACGATCGAATCACGTTATTTAACAGCATTTCTCGTCAGATCTCACAGAATATACGTATCTCTAATGCACTAAAACGCAAAGCGACTGTATAGTAAGAGCTAAGTCCTACAGTGACAATCCACATAATAGCTGATATCCAATCCCTGTACTGAAAAACTTCAATCTCTCAGCCTATGTTGAACCTCGTTAACTTTATCATATGACAGCACACCTCGGATAAGACAGCAAGTTTGAAAGTTATAATTATCTCTTCGTGTTTGTTTTATCTTGTTTTTTTTGAATAAACATATAATAATAACTTTTGAACATCCCCAAATAGTTATTGATTATATATAGATAATCTATATGAAAGGTGAATCCCCACACCATATGATTCATATCAACAAAAAAAACTATAAGAGCTACACGGGAAATAAACAGAGAAAAAGAAACAAAACGAAAAACTGAAAGAAAGTAAACTTTATCTCAGTGATAATAAATTGATTTTACTTTCGAATGACATTTAATAAATCACTGTTCAAATAGGATATATTATTGAGCGTCTATAAAAATATTTCTATTTTGTATGGCATAGTTATGTTGATAATTATATTGATACAAATAGTATATGTAGATATATCTAAGTTATTTACATCATAATTAATATTCTTCTAACTTATTTAAAGAATTTATTTAAATATATTAATCTAATATATCATCTAATAATTTTTAATTAAATATATTAAGAGTTATAAATACCGATATATTAAACGTTTGACCAAGGAATTCTTTATCTCATGATTAAATTATCTCTCAGATTAGATACTATGATTGCAAATTTATTATGAATAGCC
>JABUQX010042791.1:0-5000 GCA_015478945.1 Trachelipus rathkii
AATATAGATTCTTAATGGATAATGTTATTGGAAAAGCCAATGATGTATAATATATTATAGTATATTTAGTGTGTTCAAATATTCAAAACGTCTAAATGAGTTAGCGGTGCGCAATTAATTATGTTCCATGTTGATGAAAAAACGAACAACGCACAAAAATTTCAAACAGATGATGAATATTATTACAAACTCCATCATCGAGTGTTGAAAGTTTTACCATACATGGACATTCCACCAAATTTTAAATTGATTTTGTTGATACTGGGATATTATTTTTATTTAAAAACTCTCAGTTTTGAAAATGGATTTGAATAATAGTTTATAGAACTTCTGGAAGCTTTAAATTGTTCTAAAATGAATCTTCTGTTTGAGTGTCATAGAAGCCCAGAGAGAATACATGGGTGACTTGAATCCTTAACAACTAAATTACCTCTAATACAAAATTTTAAAAAGTTGATTTTCGAATTTTATCTCAGCTTCAATGACACCTTTATTTTAAAGAACCAAAGACGAGGATAATTTAAACAAAAAAAACAAAATTTTTTTAATTTTATTTATATACATAAAATTTAATTAGGTGGGACATAGGGTTTAGAGTAAAGATATTTGTATCCTGGAATGCAACAATTTACATTAAATACCCAGTACACTTTTTTTTCTCCGTTTGGATTTATGAAAAAATACACAAGTTAAATAAGTAAATATTAAAAATTGATATATCCTTTATAATGTTCCTTTCACTAACTTATTTAATTTCACTTAAGTTCAACATTACAAACTTTCGTTATTTTTTTAGTCCGCTCGGTTTTTAGTCTCTGCAAAAAGTGTGGATTTCTTGGTGTTTGGAAATTGTTTCCGGTGATGTTCTACAACTTGATAGAGGTATTGTTTCTGATCTTCCTGTTTAGTTATTGAAGAATTGAAAGTGGAAGCAAGGGCGATTCCTCGTTCGGCACTGTCGTTGACACTTTTAAGAGCCATTACTGCCTTTCTTGCTTCCTCGAAAGACTTAATATTCTTCCACGAATCCACATTTTCGACCAAGAACGAAGTATCTAACTTCATGACTTCAAAAAAGAAAGGGGAAGCAGATCCGATAAAATAGTCAAGTGTTTTGTTTGTCAGATCTTCTGTCCCGGTGTATATGAACGATCTGCCTTCTCTTATTCGAGATACATGTTCTAATTGTTCTTGCAACCGTTCCGCCATTCGACGCTTTGTTTCTACAGATACTAAATCTGAGAAAAGACCAAGTGGAGCCAGTTCTTGTCCCAAGTACCACAAATGACGACTTATTGCCGCAATTGCCTTTTTCGAAATAATATTAGAAGTCGCACTGTAGTTAGAAAGAACTTGGATTAGATTGAGGTCATTAATAGAAGCATCACATGCATTCGGGCATGATATCCAGGCTTTCACGTATATCAGCACAACAAATAAACCGAATTCAAGGCAGAATTTGTTCTCAAAATTTGTGAGCTTAAGCTGTTTTCTAAAAAGATAAATCTTGAGAACGTTTAGCAATTTGTACATCCACCGCGCATGGTGAATAGCTCCGGGACATCGAAATTTAGTACCACGTGGAGGAACTTTTCCTAGGAAAATCAGAGTGAGCTCCAGTAACTCTCGATAGTCTTCTCTGAATATATTTTCTGATTTTCGTTGTAACATAAAACTTACGAAGGTTGTTGCATCATCCATGAGTACCTGTAACTCTCCTTGCAGTCGGCTGTCATTACATGGTTCGTATTTGCTCTGATCAATCTTTGGCCAAAAATCCTTAAATCTACCAAATATCTTTACGTTTGGGCCGGACGTTACGCCAAATAATTCGTTGAAAATATCCCCACATAAAATTTCAAATATATGGTGTCGACATGGTAGCCAAAGCAAATCTTTCTGCAGTTTTTGTTCAAGTAGAACGCAAGCTCCATTCTTCCGCCCTGTATTAGAGGCTGTTGTATCAAATGACATTCCCACGATTTGATCCCGAAGTTTCCAGTCATGAATTGCCTCCAAAACTACTTCTGCAACTTTCTCTCCTCTTCCTTGGTCAACTTTCGGAACTCCTAGAAGTTTTTCTATCTTGTCACCTGAGACTAAAATTGCCACTCGATCTTCCTTCAGTGGCCCACCAGAAATATTCGGAAGTAGTTTTCCATCAAAATGAATAACTAAAGGACCCTCACACGAGAATGCGTCTTTCGTGTTTGAGGCATGTTGGTAACGATACTGCTCCCTCGCTCTTCGAATGCTGCTCACGGAAAGAGGAAGCTTTTCTGCTTCAGAGATATCGTAAGTTTGTGCGACCGCAGACAGAACATATGCAGCTTTCCTGTTGCTAATGTTAGTCCGATCCAAGGCTGAGGCAAGATTTTCACTAATTACATGCGATACGCTCGTTTTTGCGCGCTTCTCCGTACCTTTTGACGTTGATGGACTCGATGTATTTGTAACATTAAAACGAATTTCAGGATCATTATTGGAGTCATCAATTGGATTGTGTTCTTCTTCATCCGAAGAACTTGATAGCTGTGCTGCCGCTGTCGCCTTACGTTTCCTTATTTCTTCTCTGTGAAATCGTTCATCTTCTTTCGAGGCTCTCGATGCTTTTCTTTGTTCCTTCATAACTAAATTTTTGTCTACACCGCCCATAGCGCACATTCGTTCCGACCTTTGGTCGATCAAAAACAATTTATCCTCTTCAATTTTTATCAAATCTAAAGCATCATGACGTGCGATATCAAAGAGAACATTGATTGACTCCACAAAAGCAACCTCTCTGACATTCTGGGCAGAACCTCCACGTTTCTTATTAACGCATACTTTTGTGTAATTTTCCAGTAATGAATTCATCTTCCTGATAATATCTCTCTCCAATCTAACTGGAATCCCAGCTCTTTTCCAAATATCACAAAGTTTCTGCACGACAGTTTTCAAAGCATCCTTCTGAGACATATTTTCCTTCTTGCGATAATTAAAAAAAAAAAACTTTTAGGACCTCTAGACTGGTTGGTAGCATTCTTCCACCAAAATCTTCTAATGGATTGCCGATGATGTAAATAGCAGTTTTAGAGCGTGTTTCGTGTTTCAGGCATGATTGTGGTGTTTTTTTACCTTGTGAAAAGAGAACCTACAATATTTATATATATTAATATATATTAATAATATATATATATATATTATACTATATATATATATATATATATATATATATATATCATATCATTAATATATAATATATATTATTATATTATATATATATAATATTATATTATACTAGGGTCGGCCCCAAAGAACCCATAAGTTTACTAAAAAATTCACCCCATATGATGGAGTTCTTAAATATTATCTGATTTCGTCTGAAGATTAGATGTATGAAATCGTTCTTATTCATCAAGAGGACAATAATCATTAAATGCGCATCAATGAATAATTTTTCGAAAAGCTTGAATTCATTGAACTTAGTTTCTCTGAACCACCCTCTAATGTAATAGTATAATAGATATATATATAATATATATATTATAATATATATATTATAATATATATATTCTGATATAGTATATAATATATAATATATAATATATATGAATCAACTATAATACTCTATATATTTGGTACTATTAAGATTTCTGACCAATGGATAATTCTATTGGGAAAGCAATAGATCAGTATTACTATATATATATTATATATAATAGTATAATATATATAATAATACTAATTATATATATAATATAGCTATATATATATATATATATATATAATATATATATAGTATATATATATATATACTATATAATATAATATATATAAATATACTATAGTATATATTATAATCATATATTATATATTATATTTCTGTAGACTTCTGATGGCATATTATGGACAAGCTATGGAAAGTGAATAAATCCACTTCTTTGAAAGTTTCGAAGTGAAATTGCTTCAAAAAAGATTTACCTTACACTCTAGAATTAGTATGACCCTTTAACCAGCGCACAAAGACTTTGACTCTTGAAGGAGTCACAAAAGCAACCTGTTTCCAAGAACAGGCAGCTGTCGATTTATCTATCAAACTTTTTGCGAAACCTGTTCAGTGTCTATTCAAGATCGCAAAATAAATGAGCGAAGTAGATTTTAGAACTGCTTTACTTTACAAAACTAATGATTTGAGAGTAGTTTGAAATGATACGCTAGAAAAGTTTCATTAAAGATCTCTAAAAAATTTGAATATTTATAAGTCCATTAAAACTATCTTAAAAAAAAGAAATTTAATAATTTGCCTTTTTATTAATATTTTAAATAAGAAATTCAGAACCTTTCCATGAAGGCAGTAAAACCTTTCAAAATTTGCTGGATGCGATTCTTGTTGTTCGAACATAGGCGATCCATCATCTTTACAGACGCGTCAATGATAAAATGCAAAAGAAAGAGATGATCGTTCATGATAAACTCTGAATATACTCCAGAACGGAAGCTGATGTGAACAAATTTTTGTCTTCACGCAATAGGTTAATAGTACTTATTTTATATCTTTTTATTTACATATTCTTAAAGAAGAGTCACATAAATAAACCAACGAGTCAACTTCAAATTATTTCTTCATCATTACAATTCCCTATCAATTATGCTTATTTCAAAGTAATCCTTTTTTGCCGACCTATATAGCCACGCTCTTTACGCTACATACAATATAAAGTCATCTCAAACTTCAATATATCTATATAACCTTTTTATATTAACTACTTTTACTACATTCCCATTTATCCTCAACTATTCGATGATTACCAATTTCCTTTGATTCATTGACCACTCTATCTTTTTTGCAGACTTTTTTTAAAAATGCTTAGAACTTAAGCTCGGATATCTTGGCAAGTAAATGTATGGTTCAATTAACATATGTTTTTAAAATTTTCACCACAATTAGCAAACACAGCACTGGTTCAAATTACCCGCTATTCCTACTGTTGGTTACCCGTATAAGTATTCGACATAGC
>JABUQX010042791.1:10000-15000 GCA_015478945.1 Trachelipus rathkii
ATGTTTAGATACCCTAAAGCAGTAAATCAGTAAAATCAAACTACCAACCCCCCATCCCCCCCCCCTCCTGTCCGTCCTTGATCTATTGATTCTATTTGATTCAAGTCACATTTCGTGTATTCATTGCGGATAAACATAACATAAAATCAAGTTCTTTATACAAAGATGCAAACAATATATGCTGACGTAACAAAAACATAGTTTTTCACATTAATAAAAACTGTACTTAGCATTCATCTGAACTATGAAAGAATATAACCCACAAAGACAAACCGGACACGCCTTAAACATGAATAAACTGTTAACGTTATCAAAGTTAAAACCACATAACAAACACTTAACACCTGTAAAGTAACTAACATTGCATACAAAACGTAAACCTTATTCACACTTTTATCAAGCATATCTCTAACATACTTAAACGTTATTTTACATTGACTAGTTTATATTTAACAAGGGATTTAATTCATAATCTTGTCCAATATCATACAGACCTCACGAATAATTGTTAAACATACAAAGTTATTATCCAAACATAACACAAAATAAGTTTTTTATATACTAACCTACGAAAATATGCTTAACCAACAAAGCTTAAGCCAATAAAGCTAACAATATCATTAACCGCAACAAGAATATATGTACAAAGGCAAACCAAACATACCTCGCGTATGAATAATCAGCTAACATCCTGAAATTCCTACTGTATCAAAGCGTAAAGTAGGCTATAGGTCACCACAATGAACTCGATATGTCCCACTTTCTCCATATCAGCAACCAGATTAAAGCCCGCATCATCTAACAAAATCCCGTAACCAAAGTGACTAATATCTTCAAAAGATACCAAACATCTTGGAAACATGAATTAACACCTTGTCACTACAATGTTGTCCACTTGTTTTTAGTATAAAAACAATTGACATATGAATAAACATAAAATTAGCAAAATTCTATTGCGAACCTAACATACCAACAAAAAACTTAACTAGGCTCACGTCTTCTAACCACATCTCGTCAGTTAAACACCGTTAATATCTTAAAAAAAACTCATCAGTTTTCTCTAAGAAATCAGCGTTATTTCCACATTGTCATAGCTAATAAAGAAACACAACGTTGCCAGATTAAGAAACAACCAGATATCATTTAATCAACATTATTTAAAGCAAAAACATAACCTTCCGAGAGAAAAACCAGGGGGATGCGTCCCTTTGTAACACCTAACGCTTTCAGGAGGTAACAGAAATATTTTTATCCTTATCCTATTTTAGACCCCACCCCCCCTTTTCAGAAAATATCAATTAAAAACTGGTAGATTTGGCAACAAGGCTAAGAGACAGATGCGATTGATAGCAGTGTAAGCACTTTTAACACTTACTTGGAGATCACCCCAGAGAGATGCACGAAGACCCATCTCGGGGTACCCTGAAGGGGTGTAAGGGGCCCCATGGTAAGGCACCAACCGTTTGGGCTTGCCCTATTATGTACCAATGGATTCATCATTACAGAGTGGTCCAATGAAAAAATTGCAAAGAAGGAGGAGGTTCACTGATACAACTCTTAATATTTCCACAACGAAGCTGGATGTCAAAAATATTTGTTTCCAGCAATAGGTATATTACTACTTTTTATCTTTTTATTTCAATTTCTTAAAGGAAGGGTCCAATAAATAAACCAATCAACTCAAATTATTTCTTCATCATTAACAATTCCTATCAATATGCATTTATTCAAGTAATCTTTTTGCCCACCTATAAGCACGCCTTACGCCATACATAACAAAATAAAGTCATCAAAACTTTCAAATTATATCATAAACTTTTTAATTCTCCACTTTTCTCTTTGCCATTTTCTTATTCATGATTTACACTTTCCTGTGCTTCATTAAAACCATTTAACTTTTGACAGACTTTTTAAAAATAAGTATAACTTTAAGGCGATTTTCTTAAAAATTTGTATAGTTCAATTAACATTTTTTTTAACTTATTTACAAATTATGTAAAACACAGCACTGTTAAATCCGCTTATCCTACTTGTTACCGTATAATTTGCAATAACTTTCACACAAGTAAATCAATTTTCTATTACATTCTATCGGTTTGTTTTATTCCTTTTAATTTATTTTAAAAATAATACTTTTTAATAACATAAAATTGAAACTGCATCGGCGCAAAAATATTTCTTCCCATTTATCTCCAATTTAAATTCTCAAAATTTTTGTAATTTCATGTTATATATTAATCTGACTATAAGATAATTTCCTTTTGTAATTGATATAGTTTACATTCTTAGAGTACTTTCCCTTCTTACCTTCTAAACACCTTAATCTTAATTGTTGAACTCTGATATATTGATTAAAAACTTTGTTACTATTACTTACTCTCATTTACTTACTGGTTAAATCAATGAAAATTATTTCTTGGGAGGAAAGGACAATAGGTGGAGGAACCAAGTTTTAATCATCAAATGTTTGCTCCAAAAATCTGTTTTTCACTGATTACTGTTTCAAGTTCTTGAATAATTTTTAATTACCATGTGATTTATTTTCAGGCTGCAAGATATTTTCACCGGTCTCATTTATCCCTCTGTTTCTCAGGTCCACAGAAGAACGGCAGCAAATTATAAGTTCACATTCATATTAGAGGGTTTATAAAAAATCAGCATATGTTAATATTTGCGAACTCCTTTATCTTTATCTGTATTGCATTGTAATCTTTAATATTTATTCTTACATTTAAAAAAGTCTTTAAAACTTCTTCCTTTCGCCGATTTCTTCTACTCAGTCTCGTATTTGGAAATTTCCTTACTCAGATTACTTAATGTTTAATACTTAGATATATATATATATATATATATATATTATATTATATATATATATAATATATATTATATATTATATATATATAATTATATATATAGATATAATAATATATATTATTTAATATAAAGTATATATTTATATAATATATATATTATATATATATTATAATTATATATATTTATTATTATATAATATATATATTATATATATATTATATATATATATATATATATATATATATAATATGTATACAATTATATATAAATATTATATATATATATATAATATATATACTATAATATATATATATTATATATATATTATATATATATATATATATTATATATAATATATAATATATATATTATATATATATATATATATATATATATATATATATATATATATATTATTCTATTATATATTTATATGATATATATATTATATATATATATATATATATATATATATATATATATATATATATATATATATATTTAAATTATATATATAGTATATTATATTATATATATATTATAGAATTTACAATAGTTATCATAAATGAATTTAGGGGGATGGAGGGAAGGGGGAATGCACCTGGAATTGTGTAATGGTAGAATAAGAGGCAAAGTTTAAGTGAAAGAGTTCAGCTTGGCGGAAAAGTAAAACGGGCATCTTTGCCATCGGAAATATTAGAGGATTGAAAGAGGGAAGAAGCAAGTTATAGTTAACATACTTGGTAAAATGGCAGAAAGAGGAGAGAGAAGAGGGACCATGACAAGAATATATCGCACTTTCTATCAGGAAAGGATTTTTAAGTGTCACAGAGAATAGATTTTGCACGATCTGAGATGAAATATAAGTTGTGTGAGTTTCTGGAGTTTGAAACGACACCAATTGCCCGCAAGAGATCGTCCCATTGGCAAATTTAAGCTGGACAAGCCAGAGTTAAACCAAAGTTTTGATATGCTTTGCTAAACGAAAGAATATGGAATTGTAAACCTCCATGCCAGAGGAGAAATTCATTCTTGTTTAATGTATTCAGCACACACCGAGGGACGTCTCCCATGATAGCAGCAGTCATCCTATGGGAAATCGAAGAAGTACAACAGCAAGTCCGACCATTATCAGCACCGAAGCGCCAGAAACGCTTCCTCTTGTAGACCGGAGTCTTCCTGCGAAAGTGGCGAACCACTTGAAGAAAGCAGGATATAGAGGTATAAAAGAAAGATGAGCAGGAGGACCTCAGAGAAGGAAAAGAAGTTTAAACAATTAAGGGAAGAAGATTAGAGGGAGATGAACGTCTAAAATGTGGGCCCATCTCCAAGACGATCAATGATACTTGTAAGAAACTGCGAGAAGCTTCCGAGTCATTCTGGATTGAAAAGTTTTTAGTAAAGTTCACGAGCTGTATATGAAAAATTTGTTGAAGGCCCATTGGGCACGGCGAAACGTTGAACAATCACCAAAGAATGATAACTTCAAAGAGACGTCAAAATAGAGAAATGTTCTCAATTTAGAGTTTCAGTAGTCGAAGAACTTAAACATAGTTGAGTTAAGAGTACTGCCTATAAAAAAACAGATGTATTTATTAGTAGAATTGAGAAGAATAGGTTAACCATTAAGGTGGAGGAAATTCGGAAGATTCCAAATCAGAGAACAGGAAAATAAAAAACAGCATTACGCGAACAGAAACAACAACAGCATTTGGCTGGAAAAATAATGAGATTAATTTTTGTCATAAAAAGCAAGATAATTACAACATTAGGATAAAAAGATTATTTAGCATAATATGATAGCAGATATTTGCACAATATGAATATGAAATATTATAATATATTACTTAGAAATCACTTATTCTAAAACCAGAGCTGGGCGTTGCGCACCGAATTGCACCTGATGCGCCTTATGGCTGCACATCAATTTGTAGGCGCCAAGGCGGATAGGCGCAACATATTTTTAAAAAGGCGACTAAGCAAGGCGGCACAGCCAATTCCTCATGCGCCTAATAGCCGCGCCTATGAACAGGAACAAAGCATTTTTTTATCCTTAAAAGTTAGAACTTAGAAGCGTGGAAAACTTGTATCATTCTAAAAAAAAGTGGTAAAACTTTATATATATATATATATATATATATAATATATATATATATATATATATATATATATATAATATATAATAT
>JABUQX010042791.1:20000-29966 GCA_015478945.1 Trachelipus rathkii
TATTTGCCATATTATTTTTTATATATATTATAATATATATATATCATGTAATATGCAAATGTGTATATTGACTTTTCTTTTTTCCTTTTAATTATAAATTTTTAAATATAAAGGCAGCTTAGAGATTAGTGAGATAGACAAAAGAATCTCTCACTTTAAAACTTTTTCCACCTACTTGGATCAAAGGTAAAGAATTGTTCATACTTTAAATAATAATAATAATAATAATAATAATAATAATAATAATAATAATAATAATAATCTTTTGTAATATTTTATTGTTTTAAAAATAAAGATGTTTGATGAAATATTGTATTGAAATATATTTATTAATTATCTTTGATATATTTGTTAATTAATAATAATATTATAATGAATACTTTTATGTTTTTTAATTAAAATGTGAATTATAATATTGGAAAATTTTGATGTGTTTATTTTAAAATGATTTTTATGTATTCATGAAATATATTTTTATATTGAAATACGACTAATGAATTTTTAATTACAGCTTAATTACTTTTTAAAAATTATATGTAACTGATTTCGTATTTCCCATTTTTCTTTATTTAGGTTTTTCAGATTTGGATACCATTTTTTTTTGGATACAGTTTAGGAACTGTATTTGTTCAGATCATTTTTATAGACTGTTTTTGGAATTTGAAGAATTTTAGGATGTAGAAATAAAAATTATCAGGAATTGCCGCGTTTATTCAACCTCCATCTGGTGTCAGACGTAAAGAGTCCATGTAGCACCAGACTGCCTTCCTTGCATCAGGATATCGTGGCTGTAATCTCCTCATTCTTTGCAATGGTCATTGCCGTCTTCGCGTTATAGCACCGAGATAGAGGCTAATTACGACTAAATAGACCGTAAGGAACGGTCGAGGGATTGCGCTTATACGAACCAAAGGATTTTCTGTGTCCACAAGAGCCAATTGTCATAGCAATTCCGTGAGAGGTGATTTCTTTGTCACCAACAGATGACTTCAAATCCAAAAAACCTTTGTCAAGCTGTTAAAGGTGGAAAATCATTTCGACGTTCAGTGAGTACAAAAAATTAAAGTTTCACACAAAAAACCCATTTTCACACTTAAAATTAAATTAAAAGAAATTACACAAAGAGTATATGTTTATATTATCGTCTTAGGACTTTAATATACGTTATGCTTAATTTTGTGGCAATTTCCAAACACAAAAGGTGTTAAAATTTAAAGTAAACACAATTGTTAGTGTTTCTAATTTACAAAACAAATTTTTACAAATTGGTGTCGGATAAAAATCACCAAAATAGCCAACAGAAAAAGGAAAAGGCTACTTTATAAATTTGAAATAAAAGTGTGAAAATAAAAAAAGTTTTAGAGACAATTTTTTAATAAATAAAAATACAAACAATACTAAAAACTATAAATATTAGGGTCTATTTTTCATTGTTTTTTTTTTTGTTGATTTTTTAAAGATAAAATACTAAAAAATAACATAAAGAATTTATTGGATTGCATATTTCCTCGTATTTGTTCCAAAAGTGGAAGATTTTTTAAGTATACAATAGGAAATATGGTAATCACCCTTTTAATTAATTAATTTAATTAAAATTTAATTAATTTTTTTTATTTTACTAAAAAATAGTATAGACTTAGACAATCAGTTTAGTGAAAAAATTATTCGTTAATTATAATTAGTAAAGTAATTAGAGCTAGTCAAAGATTGCTAAAGCTCAAAAACAGTGACAGAATACAATACGACAAGTTAGAAAAATGATAAGTCAAAATAAGTGCGTGCGTGAATTGGTTATATTCATTCAATAAATATGAATCAATAGTAAAGGGGATAAGAGAAAAGGAGTTGAGGGATACTAAAAATCAGGCACTGAATAAGGGGTATTGCCTCCAGAGCAGGGGAAGGGAAATTGGTCGCTGAATGGGAGAAGTGAAGGGAAAGGGATTTTACCTCCAAAGGAGTAAAGTGAGGGATTGATATCTCGGCCCAACTGTCCCCCATTTCTTCGTTCATTCTTACCCCCGTTCATTTCTGAGTTCATTTTTCCCTCTCTCATTTCTTCCTTTTATCGCGCGGTATCATACGCATACATAACAACACACACACACATTGTTTTATATATATATATATATATCGATTTTGTTTTTATTAATAATAAATTTATTAATTACTTTTCATTAATTATTTTTGATTAATTATATTTGTCGTAGTCCCGCGAATATTTTCAGGTGGTAAAAATTTCGGTTTATATTTTTTAACCTGTTTTTTAAAAAAATCGTTTTTTTAGAGAGGCTTAAAAGGCCAAAAGTTTTTTTTTTCTTTTTTTTTGTGAATTAAAAATAAAGAGTGTTTTTTTTTAATTATTGAAATTTTGTGATTTAACAAAAACGTAATTAATAATTATCAAAGTGAGGTAAAACCTTTTAGACAAGACCCCAGACCACCCAGAAAAGGTCACTAAGACCAAAGGTCACCAAAGGTCACCAAAGGTCACCAAAGGTCATCAAAGGTCACCAAAGGTCACCAAAGGTCACGGGGTCACCAAAGGTCACCAAAGGTCACCAAAGGTCACGAAAGGTCAAATTGCCCAAATTGACCAAAAATACAGAAAATATTTTATTTTGACCTAAAAACATTAGAAATTGTTTTCCTTGACCTAAAAAATAACAGAATTGTTATATTTAGATCCAAAAATTGAAAATTCATATTTTTGACCTGAAATATTATTCTACTGCAACAGAAATTTTAGAAACCACAATTTATAACAGAATTGGAAAAATAAATTTGTTGGTCTACAGATAGATTGATTTCAACTCAGAAAACATTTAATAGAAGAACATAGAACAACTTTGAAGAACTTTGAAGAACAGTAGAACAAATAAGTTAACCTTTGACAAAGAAGAACAAATAAGTTGACCTTTGACCATAGAACATTTTTTAAATAATTTTGAAAGAAAATTATTTTATTTTAGAACTTTGATAATTCTTTAAATAATTTTAAAAGAAAATTATTTTTATAGAACTTTGATAATTCTTTAAATAATTTTAGAAAATTATTTTTATTTTTTGAAAATAGAACTTTAAATAATTTTGAAAATAGAACTTTGATAATTCTTTAAATAATTTTGAAAGAAAATTATTTTTATTTTTTGAACTTTGAAATTTTTTAAAATAATTTTGAAAGAAAATTATTTTTAATTTTGAAATTAGAATCGAAAGTGATTAAATTTTAATTTTTAAATTTAATAGTGATTAACTTTAAACAGTAATTAATAATTAAAATCGAAATAATAATTTTAAATTATTTAATTAAAAGTTAATACTGATTTAAAATTCTTTTGTTTGAATTTAAATAGAGAACTTCACATATTTTCTTTGAACATAGAAATTTTTTTGAAAAATATTTGAAATAGTTTGAAATATTTTTAGAAAACTTTGAAAAAATATTTTTGAAAACTTAGTGTTTTTTTTGAAAACTTTGAAAAATATTTTGAGACTTTAGTTTTTTTTTAATTTAGAAACAGTTTAAGAACTTAGTTTTTTTTATTTGATTAACTTGAATTAATTAAAGTTTAATCATGACTATGTTTGAACCAATAGTCTTTACAGTCTTCGTATTTTCAACATTGTTTCTCATTCTCTGCTACCTGGTTCAAAGGGCTATAGCCGGACCAGTTGACCCTAATGGAGCTTCAGGAGGAACTGAAGGAGATAATAAAGACTTAGAAAATGATGATTCAACAGAGAACAAGGATGAGGACATGGATGATACCAATAAAGAAGACAATACAGAAGATGTTACTCAAGATGAAGAACATGATGTAACAGAAATAAAGACTACGGATGAACAGAAAACAGAAGAGAATAAAGGAGCAAAACCCAAGATAAGGGAACCCACACAAAAGGATATGGGACTTCCTCCAGTATATCTACCTCCTTCTAACATTGATACAATGTCGTTAAACCCAAATCAGAGAACAGCTTGGGACTGGCATCAACCAGGAAATACAGAAAATACAACAAGGATACCTAAGGTGCTTCAAAAGACAAATGTTTTGGATAATACCTTTAATATACATTTGAATGCATCGGGGGCCACTCCCCCTTCAAATAGAAAGAAGACTTATCCTTCCTGGAATGGCCAAACAGAAATATTTAACAATAGAAGTGAGTTTAGTGGAACTTGGGGACAGAACCAACCAAGTGATACTCTATATGGAGGACAACCTCAGAATCCGTGGGGGCCATCCCAAAATATTTTAAATAATCCTTTAAGTATGCAGCCACCTCCCACAGGTTGGCAACAACCCCTTCCTACAATGCAACCTGGTTACAATCCATACCCATATGGACCCCCTTATGGAGGATATTATCCAAACGCTGCGTATGCCCCTCCACTTCCAGAATTGCCTAAAGATTAAATTGTAATGGAAGAAATACACAAGGACTACAAGCTTGGGTGGGATTAAGTTTGAGGATTACTTTCTAACGGTTGCAGGAGAAAAATACGCACGTTAAGGCCTAATACTGAACGCAGAAAATAAGACTAGCATAAGACCACATCTCTTCTGATTCCATTCGAGGCCCGCCAGTATATCTTTGGAAAGGATGGGTTTTCTAGGTTGCATAGACCCTAGAAAGATTTTTTGATTCAATTGAAATTTTTCTCAAAACCAGAAAAAACCGAGTTTACAACTTCTTGTTATATTGAAACAGTCTGAAATTTCAAAAGGAGACCGAAACATGTACCTCTTTACTGAATCCAATGTTGGACGTGAAGAATCTCCTTTGGGAATACCAGAAAAAACTCATTGATATTGAGACTTCCTTTGGATTTACTTCTCAACAAATAAATATCTTAATTATGACCAAGATTTTAGAGAGTATGGAAGAACTCAGAGATTATAGAAGACTTAGAGAAAAAGTTTTAAAAGTCTTTAATCCAGACTTGAGTTTCGTAGAAATTTTAGAGAAACTCAGTCAAATAGAAGAAGGTGCCTTGTTCCAAACTAACCATAGAGCAGAACAAGATAGAAGAAATACAGCTAGAGTATTCTATACAGAGAATAATAGCACTAATAATAGTGATACTAGAAAAGAAAGAACTACCCATAACCCTTCCATGAGGAACAGAACCATGGAATGGAGAAATAAAAAGAATACTTCTAGAAATTCAGGAAAAAGGACAAGCCCTTCTCCAAATATCAGACCTAATAAGGGAGTGATGAAAAAACTCTCCAGTAAAGAGATAAAGTCAATGGACTACTGCCTAAAGTGTGAATCTTTAGGTCATCATTCTAAAAATTGTGGTTGGAATACCACATATTGCCGAGTGTGTTGGAAATTCCACGCCAGGGGTTCGACGTCTAATTGCAAGAATGCACCTGTGTGGATCCCAAATGAAAATGAAAATAATATGGTAATACCATATAATAACCCCACTGATTTTGATAATGGGGTCAAAGCTCGAAGAGTCGAGATTAAAAGTGATTCAAATGCTAGAAAGCCAAACTCTTACTCTAAGAATGAGCGTAGCTATCAAGGTAAGAGTCCAAAGAAAACAACCAGAGTTCATCTGATTTCTAATCATCAAGCGGATCCAGAACATGAAGAAATATCTGGAACTGAAGATGAAGAAGAAGAGAACGAACAGTTTTTTCAACCCGATCTCTCAGAAAGAGAGACAAATTTTTGATTCTAGGCAAAGATTTAAATGAAGAAATGGTAAACAGAACAGTAATTAAAGAAAATACTTCAAGCTTAAAGAAGAGAGGTGTTATAGTAACCTCTAGCTTCTTTGGTGTAGGAATTAGACCCCCAAAATTGGGATGTCATTATTTTTTGTCAATATTTTTGACTCCAACAAAAGGTCAGAACGAGGTTGAAGTGCATAGCCTACTAGATTTAGGGAGCACAACCTGTTTGATATCGTTGGATAGATTAAAGGAAATAGAAAGAGAAGGAAGATTTAAACTGTCTCTTAAAGAAGCTAGTATTATAGTTCAAGGGATTGGAACTCAGATGATCCATCCTATAGGAGAAGTTGATCTACTTCTAAGGCTACACCAACAGTATTACCCAGTTACCTTTTTAGTGTGTAAAACGGAAAGTACTGGAGCTTGGAATGGAATTCTATTAGGGACAAGTATTTTAGCTACTCTACCTATTACCATAGACCTTTCTTCATCGCATTTAAATCTTAAAGAAGAGAATAACGAAATAAAAGTTAAAATCTTTGCCAAGTTAGGAAGCTTTTTCCTCATGAATCAAGAGGAAAAGATAACTAAGAAAGATAAAATGATTAATAATCATAGAAAAGATTCCAATAGGAATAATAAGTTTAAATTAAACAATTACAGTGATAATTGTAAACCAGTAATTAATAGAGGCTCAAGTGAAAAGCCTACACAGAGATTAATTAATAAAGGCTCCATTCTTGAAAAGCTACACAGAGAATTAATTAATAAGGCTCATGTGGAAAGCCTACAAGGACAGAAATTAACTAAAAGGCGCCATTGAAGAAGCCTACAAAGATAGAAATAAATAAAAATTCTGTTGTTCTTCAAGAGAACAAAGAGAATTCACAACTTCCTCCAGTAGAGGAAGGACCTTTAATAGCAGACGAAGAAATAGAAGTTCAATTGCTATTAATAGAAGAAACAATGGCACCTGCTCAATCTTATGGGTATTTGAAAGTCAGACCTGAGAGTAAAGAAGATTTGAGACTGGAAAAGAAGTGTTTAATAACACCTGCTTTTTCCTTAGGGCCATTATATTTTGCAAACTCTGTATGCCCAGTTAGAAACAATGAAGTTATTTTGAGTTATATTAATTTAAGTGACAAGCCTTTTTATTTAAGAAGAAATAAAAACATAGGTAAATGTCATCCGATTTTGGAACTTATTGAAGAAGAAAATTTTAATAAAACTGCTATTGCTATAGAGAATAAGCAGTTAGGTTCTACTTGTATAGTAACCTGCTCAGAAAATCTGTCAGATAAACAGTTGAAGAATGCATACAGAGAGATTATTACAGATAATTTAAGTAAAGAAGAAGCAGATGTTTCTATTTTACAGAAACCTGAGCATTTAGAAGAACTTCTTGATTTGTTAATGGAATACAAGGACGTTATTGCTCTAGATGATGATGCAGTTCCTGTGTGTCCCATACAGAAGTTTGAAATAGAACTTACTCCAGATGCTCCAAAAGTCATTTTTAGAAAACAGTATCGTCTCCCACATCGCTACTTGGAAGACATAGATAATTTTACAGATGCAGCTTTAAAGAAAGGATATATTAAAGCTTGCTATTCGCCACATAGTTCACCTCTACTGGTGGTGGCCAAAAAGAATTCTAATAAACCAAGAGTCTGTATAGACTATAGGCATCTGAACTCCTTCAGCGTCCCAGATGTGTACCCATTGCCCTCAATAGACGAGATATTTTCGTCCCTAGGAGGTAGTACGATTTTCACTAGTTGTGATTTAATCGACGCTTATCATTCCCTCGAAGTCGAGGAGGAAACACAGAAATTAATGGCTTTCCGTACTAGGAAAGGATTATTCTGCCCAACCAGATTATTATTTGGGCACCGCAATGCCCCAAGTACCTATGCTAGGACAATGCAAGTCGCGTTGAACCATTTATTAGGACCTATTGCCCAAGTGTATTTAGATGATGTCTTAATCATGGGTAAAAATAAGGCAGAACATTTTGAAAACTTAAAGAAAGTTTTTACTGCGTTTAGAGATAATAAATTAAGAGTTAAATTGACTAAATGTCATTTTCTCCAAACTTCGGTTTTGTACTTAGGATTTAAAATAGGAAGAGACGGAATTTCACCAGATCCAGCGAAGATAGAATCGATGAAGAGTTTCGTCCCTCCAACAAGTGTTAAAGAAACACAATCCTTATTAGGATTTTTCTCGTATTTTCGCTTCTTAATTAGTGACTTTGCACTAATTGCGAAACCATTATATAACTTAATAAAGAAGAGTGTTAAGTTTGAATGGAAGGAAGAACACCAAAAAGCATTTGAGCTCTTAAAGGAGAAATTGGTTGTTCAACCTCAGTTAACTTTTCCAGACTATTCCAAGCCATTTTTTATAGGTACAGACGCCTGTGACTATGGAATAGGGGGAGTTCTTTACCAAATGTCAGATGACGGCAAGGAGAAGCCGTTGTCTTTTGTTTCAAGAGTGTTAAGAGGCAGTGAACTAAACTATGATATTATAGAAAAGGAATGTTTAGCTGTTGTCTTCTCACTACAGAAGTTTAAAAATACGGTGTTTGGTTATCCCATCACCATATTAACTGATAATCAACCTCTTTGCTTTATATTTCGCAACAAACAACAAACGGGACGCTTAGCCCGTTGGAATTTGTTTGTAAATAGCTTTTCAACCAACTATAAAGTATAAAGAAACAGAACAAACAAATATAACGCGCCTGACTATTTGAGTAGGACACCCAGCAAAAGCACCGAATGTTTATTTCTTTAGAGGAGAAAAGAAACCGATGCTACCAAGAAAAGATTTTATTTTAACGAAAGAAACTTTTAATAGGGAACAAGAGAATTGCCCTAGATTGAAAGAATTAGTTAAGTGGGCTAAGGAAAACCCCAAGACTTATCCACACATTTTCCATAAGAAAGTGCTGTACTATGCAACTAGAAAGGAACCTTATGTAATACAAGTACCAGATAGCATGATCTACTCAGTTATAGATCATTGCCATTCTTCACTTGGAAGTGGGCATGGAGGACAGCAAAGGACTGAAAAACGAGTTAGAGAGAGATACGTTTTTCCCCATTTAAGTAAGTTAGTAAAGGAGTACTGTTCTCAGTGCGTGTCTTGTGCTAAGGTTAAAGGTCCTAGGCCTCCAAAAGCTGAAATCAACAGATGGCCTCTTCCTTATACTCCATTTTCTAGAGTACACGTGGATAGCATAGGAAAACTTCCCACATGTTCAATTTCAGGAGCCAAACACATTCTCGTCTTCAGAGATGTTTTGACTCGATACTGCGAATTAGTCCCTGTAAGACAAGAACGAGCCAAGAATTTGCTCAAGCTTTACAAGAAAGAGTAATATGTCGGCATTCGAGCCCAGAAATTTTAGCCTCGGACAATGCCCCAGAGTTTACTTCAGCTGCTTTCAAAGAGCTATGTAAAGCTTGGAGGATAAAAAAAGTTAATATTCTGCCCTACAAACCAAGTCAAAATGGTGTAGTTGAAAGATTGAATGCAGATATTGAAAATTTCCTCCGTCATTTTGTAAAAGACAATCACAGAGATTGGTCAAAATACTTATCTTTTGCTCAAATAGCAATTAATACTTCGTATAATAGATCAATTGGATCTTCTCCACATTTCGTCCTGCATGGATATATAAAGAGACTTCCCTACGAGATGCCTGATTATGTCTCTCCATTTACAAATAAATCGGAAAATAGAAAATTCATATCAGATGAGGTAGATGTCGTAGTGGAAAGAATGGAAGCAATAAGAGACTTAGCAAGAGAAAGTCTAGAAAAGGAAACCATTAAAGCTATGGAACAGCAACACAAACATGCCACTCAAAGAGAATTGAAAGTGGGCGATTATGTTTTTGTAAATGCTGTAAAGAAACCAGAACAAAGTTCTAAATTGAACAAAAGATTTTGAAGGACCTTTATTGTGAATCAAAATAAAAGAGCCAAATAAGTTATTGCTTCATGTTTTAAAATTCACGAAATTATTTCCGTTCACCGGGATAATGTAAAGATAATTCCAGTAGAAAAAATTACAGAATCTCATTTTTCATTTGATAATGATGAAATTTGGAATCCAGATGCAATTCAAGAAACATTGGATTCCCCAAAAGTTACAACAGAAAGAACAAGTATGGAACCTGAAGAAGTAGATCGACAGGTAGATGATCAAGAATCTCCAACCACTTCTTCTTGGATTCCCCCTAATTTTTATGATG